>CALNVZ010001397.1:61692-95330 GCA_940671915.1 Paracentrotus lividus
GTCAAATTCGTTTTTAGGCATCCAATTTAAAACGTTTTAGGCCTATCAGTGTGAACACACGAAGCAAGGGGGTGGCGCCCATGGTAAATACAAAATAAATTTATAAGCAATAGTTTGTATTTAGAGGCTGCGGAACGAATTTGAAAGTGGGGGGAGGGGCACTTTTTTCTGAAAAGGGGGCACTTTACCTCAGTGGCATAATGAGCAAAATTTATGGGATAGGGAGGGGCTCGGTATAAAAGTAGTGTTTCAATTTATTATGCTGTTCAATATATTGATTTTTGAGAGATTAAAAGTGCCCCCTTTTAAAAGAAAAATGTACATTTTGGAGTTTAAGCAACATTTAAAGTTTAAGCAAAGTGTAAAATTATTGCCCCCATAATAATGTTAAATACCAATTGAAAATGATTTTTAAAAACATAAGTGCTAGAAAGGGCATTAAAAATACGTTTAGAGGAATGTAAATAGGCTATATGTGCTTCTGACAACACACTTTTACAATATTGTCTCCGGCAGCAGGGTAATTGGTCTCATGCGTATTGCTTGGTATTCCTTTTTTTATGCGAGATCACATAGTAACCGAGCGGAAAAATTTGGGTTTAAAAAAAGAAACAGTGGAGGAAAAAGGTTCTTTTAGTAACAAGAGTGTCCTTTTTTACAAAAAAAAGTTGTCGGTGGGCCTTTCAAGAAGTCTAAAAGGTTTTTTTTTTATAATATGAAAAGTGTCCTTTGTAGCCAAGAATAAAGGGCACTTTTAGTAACGAAAAGGGACAATTTGTTAATTTCTTTTGCGGCATTCGGTCGTCCAGAACGTCATCATGTAACGGCACAGGGACGGTATATTGTCAATATTGTCGATCTTGCATCTTCTCTCTTTTTTTTTCCTTTCCTTTTTTTTGTTGTTGTTTGTTTTTTTGTTTGTTTTTGTTTTTCTGGGTGATTGGCCCGCGCCTGTCTACGAGCTATTTGTCTAATCTGAATTTTATATAATACATATTTGATCTAATTGTCACTTGGTCTATTGACAAATCCAAGATCCAGGGCCCAGCGGGAAAGCCCCCCCCCCCATCCCCAGCAAATAAAAAAGGAAAAAAAGAGGAAAAAAGGTAGGAAAAAAAAGATTGCGACCCGACTGACCAATCTAACCCCCCCCCATGGCCTTACATGATGACCTGTTGATGGCCGAAGGCGAGAAATTTTAACACCCCTACCCCCTTCATGATATGCAAGTTTCTAAGGAATAGAGTGAGAGGGGGTCAGCCCCTACTCTTTTATACACATAGTTATTTGATTTTTCTTTGTAAACTTTTCGTTTTCGAGCAGACATAATAGTTTTGAATTCATTCTGATAAAACGCAAACATTATAATCAGCTTATGTTTTTGTTTTTGTTTTGTTTTGTTTTGTGTGCGTGTGTGTTTTCAAGCTCAGGCTCCCCCTTCCCCCATGATCACCCCCTTTTCTGACAAAAAACACTTCACGCCCCCTCCCAAATCTTATTTTCCTACCCGAACCTAACATTTTAATTGTATTCAGTTACTTCAAAGTGGATGCCCCAAAACGAATGTGAATTCACCAGAGAACGGGAATTTACGAATGGACGAATTTGATGCGAACATTGACGAATGCGACTGCTCACAACAGCAAATCGTCGGCACAATGCAATTGGATTGAACGGTGTTGATTTGGCTACACATAAACGAATTTCATTGCAGGATCACATTCCGGACGAAAGCGCTCGAAGAAATGTTAAATTGATCGGAGATAGTTTAAACTTGACCGGGAAAACTATATTATTATTATATTATTATTATTATCATTATTAATATATTATTATATTATTTGACCAAAAAGCATACATGTTTACACAATACAAGAGATGCATACAATGCAAAAGCATGGCAAAAAAAAAAAAAAAATAAAAAAAAAATTAAAAAAAAAAAATAAGAAGAGAGAAATGAACAGCGTTACATGGTGGTCAGGGGTGACAAAAGCATAATATAAACCCTTAACAAAAAGTTCCGCCAATCGACTTTGGGCCATGATAACTTTTTAGGTACGCTTTAGTTATTCCTGATATTCATACCATTGGAAAGATAAATTATTCCCCTTTTTATTGATATCATATTTGTAATGATTGTGTCATGCTTCAATGCACAGATTATCAGAATATGGAGAAAAGTAAAAAGTCAAATGCTGTAAAATGCACTTCTATTGATCACATTAAATTTCCACAACTCCAATTTAGACCCTGATAACTCTTGGGGGTATTTTATCATTTTTATTGATTTTTATACCATTGTCAAGTTCATTTATTTTTCTTTTCATTGATATATAATTTGCTATGGTGATGTCATGCCAGGGTCCACAGAGCCCCTGAATACCACCTGACTGCAAGGCAAAGTGAAAGATAATGTTCAGTTTAAATGTTCTGTAACACAACTTTGAACCTTGATACATTTTAATGTGGGTTTTAATCATTATCAATTTTTGTAGCATTGAAAAGTTTATTTATTCTTCTTTTTATTGATTCCTTATTTGCAATGGTAACATCATGTTTGAATGCACATAGTTCATGATTATAATGCAAAGTAAAAAGTGAAAAGTTGCGAAATGTTGCTCAAATTGAGTATCTCCCAATAGACAACAATAGTCACAATAGGCATTCAATTTGCAACATTTGACTTATGACTTGTTCTAACATTCAGGTGTTCTGTGCATACAAGAACAATACTATTATTAGGGTATCATAAAAAAAAGAAGAATAAATTAACTTGACAATGGTATAAAATTCAATAAAAATAATAAAATACCCCAAAAGGTCTTATGCCTAAAGTCGAGTTTTGGACTTCAATTTGATCAATAAAACTGCATTTTGCAACATTTTACTTTTTACTTTTGTCCATACTCTGAAATTCTGTGCATTGAAGCATGACACAATCATTACAAATGGGATATCAATAAGAAGGGGAATAACATATCTTTCCAATGGTATGAATATCAGACTTAACTAAAGCATACCTGAAAAGTTATTATGGCCCAAATTTGATTTGCGGAACTTTTTGTTAGGGGCTTAGATAGCTGTTGCTCGGAAGCATGTCACCCCACACATGTGGCACTGACAATTAAAAAATGGTATTAAAAAATCTAGGTTAGATACATAAATACATAAACTGAAAGTAAATTCCACATGGAATGTTCTGTGCCTCTAGTCCTTCCTATATGATTCATTATATCCGAATATTGCATTAAAGAATGTGGTAAATGTCCCTTGTGTGAATAATATAGAAAAAGTTGATACTGCAAGTTTATGCATATCAAAAACATCTAAGATAACGTATCTCACCATATACAATTTTTTTAATAATTTGACTTAGTCATGTTAGTTAATAAGATATAATACATCTCTATCTCTAACGCTTCAAGAAGAGGGTGAATGGGAAGAAAGGAAGTAGGCGTGCACCCACATTTTAGTTTAGCCTAGTTTTAATTATTTGGAAATATGCATTTTCGTTTATTTTTTTCAAGACATCTGCAAGTGAAATTATTTATCTAATTTACTAACTATAAGATGCATGTGTTTCTATTGTGCAATGTATAATTCTAAGGACATAAAGCTAACCATATTTTAATGACGCTGCAATCATTTTGGCAGTGAGGGGAGGTTGATCAGGGTAAAATATGTTACCACTGTTATTCATGGTATCATTATTACATTTTCACGTTTAACATGTTCATGCATATTAAAAATCGAATATTTAGTAGTATTATCAAGAATGTATTTTCAGTACCTTTATTTCGTTGCATCAAGACTATTTTGCTTAAATGATCCTACTGCAATATTTGTAATATATGCGACTTTATGCTGCATTGCATTTCTTGATTTTTGTAGCTTATATATACCGTATAAAGAGTGAGTCAATAAGAATGTCCCATCGTTTTGAAGTTGTCTAGTGAAAAGTATGAACATTTAATCACAGGTTTCATAATTTTTTCCTGGTAGAGTCATCCCCCTAGCAAATGTTGGTACAATTTTCATTTGGATCTTTGCACGCATGACTGAATAACAGACAATCTTCTGAAGACGGTAAATCTCACCTGCGCCAAGTGGCTTGGTGAAGAATAAGCAAATTGAGAATTTATTATTTATGTGCACGCACGAAGACACACACCCACACGTACCCTCATTTACACTTACACAAAGCACATACACACCCACACCCACATCCTCACCATACCCACATACACCCTCTACACACACAAATACCACACATACCCTATCTCAACTATACCAGCACACATACACACAAGCACACACACTCACACCCTCAGCAAACACACATACACACACACACACGCACGCACACCTTCACTCACACTCACAAATGGTTGTTAAGGAATTACTGCGTCCCAAACATGATCAGTGATGGTCTTGGTAACCAAGGTGTCAAATGGATTTTTTTTAATTGTGAATTGTTTAATTGGTGTGTGGGTGCGTGTATGATGATGTGCGTTTGTTTGAGGGAAGATGGGTGTGTGTTTGTGCTTTTAATCTTTATCCAGCCACTTGGCGCAGGTGAGATTTTACCGTCTTCAGAAGATTGTCTGGTATTCAGTCATGCATGCAAAGATCCAAATGAAAATGGTTCCAACATATGCTAGGAGGATGACTCTACCAAGGTATATCATGAAACCTATGATTAACCACCACAAGCGCAGAATCTATACATGGAAACAACCAGGAGATATCCGTAGATTCCAACTGGACTTCATTCTGATCAGACAAAGGTACAGAACGAGTGCCAAAAACTGCAGATGCTACCCGGTGCAGATATTGGTTCTGACCATAACCTTGTCATTAGGACGCAGCATTGACCCTTAAGAAATTGAAAGGAAGGAAGGTTAGAAGGAAATGGAACCTGATAAACTGAAGTGTGACATGTCCATACGAATAGCTACAAATGACAGGATGATGGCCACAATACGAGAATGTCCTAAGATGAACTGAGGCTATCTGGACCCGGCTGAAAGAAACATCAAAGAGTGCAAAGAAGACCATCGGCTTTCTCAAAAGTCAAGACCCAGAAACAATGGGTAACGGCTATGCTTGTTAAAATGGAAGAAAGGAGACGATGGAAAGGGGTGAACACACTGAAGAAAACATATGTATCGGCAATTAAATAACGAATTCGAAGAGAGACAGACAAAGCAAGAGAAAAATGGCTCAAAGAGCAATGTGAGGAAATGAACTTTAGAGAAAGGGGGAGAATTGATATGCTGTATACCAAAGTCAGGAAGCTTAATGGAACAGACCAGAAAAAGCTAACAAGCCAAGGCATTGATACAAAACTGGTGAAATTGACGAGAATAATTCAGACATTCATCGTAGATGGGTGAACACATCGAAGAAACTGTATGATAAAGATGAAAGAAGATGATATACACATAGGAATGAAGAGAACTACCATTTGAACTTTTCAAGAACTAGATGGAAAGATGAGAGAAGAGCTGGAAAGATTGTGTGTAATCATCTATGAAACAGAAAAACTGGCCGAAAGACTTCCTTAGAACAGTCATGATACCAATACCAAGAAAAATAATGCAAAAAATGCTCAGATTTTCGCACTTAATAGTTTGATTTGCCATGCATCAAAGATTGTCCTTAAAATTGTTACAAAGGAGAATGATCAAGAAAGCTGAAGACTTCATAGGATGGCGATCAAATTTGGTTTTCGGAGTGGACTTGGCACTCGTGAGGCTATAGCAGTCATGAGAATCCTTTGTGAGCGTAGTCTAGAAATACGAGAGGATTTAATATTTGCTTTTTGGACTAAGAAACATTTGGAACGAGTGAACTGGGTTTAAGCTACTGGATGTGGTTAAAGTCGTTTGAGTAGACTGGAAGAAACACCACAAATAACTTATTCTAGGACAACAGTGTGCATAAGAACAGCACATGGTGACTCCGAACCAGGGAGTATTGGGAGAGGATTTCGATCAAGGTGCCTATCTTCTCATGTTGTTCAATCGTCTATGCCGAAGCAATGATGCAAGAACAATTCGCAAACATGAAAGGATGGCATCAATTGTAGGTGGATAGAAGAGTGAACTCTGTAGGTTTGCCGATGAAAGGCCATTGTGAGCTATAGTGAAGAAGGCCTTCAACGACTTATGGACGCTCGTTTCAGTGGGAGAGGACTTCGGAATGAGGAAAAATATCAACGAAAACAAATAATGAAGTGACAAATATCACAGGAGTTTGACTAAAACATTGAAGTCAGTGGAAGAAAACTGGAGCAGGTCAACCATTCACTTACCTTGGAAGTGTCATCTCTAGTGATGCCTACAATACTAGGAGATTAAACTCGTAAATGCTAGCCAAGAAAGCATTCACAAGAAGTAGGGGTTCTGACAGCGAAAAGGCTAAATCAAAACTTAAGAAAGAGACTAGCCAAATGTTTGTTTGGAGTGTGGCATTGTAATGGCCTGAGACTGGACGCACCAGGAGGCAGAACAAGGATGTGAAGTCTGAAATGTGGGTATGAGGCGAATGGAGGCAAATCAGCTGAAGATAAAGTAACAAATGATGAGGTATTAAAGCAGGAAGGAGAAAGGAACTGCTGAAAATCATCCAGAAGACGGAAGAAACTGTTAGGACACATTCTGAGAGGAGAAATCTGCTACAAGACGTAATTGAAGGGAAAATGAATGCAAAGGGAGGAGGACGACCAAGAACCGGGATGGTGTCTGACCTGAAGGCAACCTACAACTTAGGTGGATAAAGTGAATGAAGAGGAAGCGAGATCAGAGGGAGAACTGATCTCTTAAGCGTCCATGTATCTACTTAGAATCCTGACTGGGGCAATTATTCTCTCTAAGGATGACTATTGACTATATGGTGTGTGGACCTGCCCCATTGGCAGAACACCCAAGAAGAAGATGATTAAAAGTTCATATTTTTCACAAGACAACTTCAAAATGATAAGACATTATTATTTTTGACTCGCTCTGTACAACATATTTCTTTATAAAATAATTACGCGATAAAAAAAAAATGTAATAAATTTAGGCTGGAGATTTTGAAAATTCATTGTGGGAGATTTTACGTATTGAGTAAGGAGAGAGAGAGAGAAAAAATGTTATCATGACCGCTATTATTGTATATATTAACATATTTTCCACACACAGAGAGCGCATTCTGTATCTGAGCATTGACTCCTGCCGAAGACGGAGGTGATCGTCGTAAAAAATAATCGAGAAAATTAAAACAATAAACTAATTGGTCACAATTGACGTGGGCAGTCCCCCTGGGGTGGGGGGGGGGGGTCCAGGCGCCACCAACCCATGATAGTTGGAGAAGGTCCACGAGACCGCTTTTTCTCAGTTCAAAATCTTACATCGATGTAGAGAAACATCCTGATAAAATAAAATACGATATGAGACAAATCGGCCTCGTGGGAAGAACCCACCATAGTTTTATTGTAAATGCAATTATATCCACTTTTCATTTACTTTAATTTCTTATAAGTTCTTATTTTCTCTTCCTTTTTTTTTTCTTTTGTCGTTCTCCCTTCTTCTTTACTTCTGTATAGTCTCCTCACCTTTCTTCTCCATATTACATAGCTGCTTCTTCTTCACTCATCTTTGTTCTTTCAATTGTATGCTGACAATTCATAGAATCTGCTATATGCACATTGTTTTTTGGGGTGACAATAATAATGAGCATACGTGAACTTTTTGCATACACATTCGAAATGGTGTTTTATGTCCGTCACGGCGTTCTATAACTAGGCCTACACCGTATATTGCACACGAATCATCGATAATTCTTCATTATACCCCCGTCACACTGAGCTCGTTCCTACTACGTCCTTGCAAATTTTGCCGAAAGGGCATGGTCTGTGTGTAAACTGAGTGGACGTAGTAAATACTTCTTACGATCTGTTTACGAACTTCATGGACTAGCTCGGTCGGATTTTCAAAAAAGTGTTCAAAAACTTCGGGCGCCCATCTCGTCCTAAAATTTAACGGGGTGGCAACGTACCTGAAACGAGATGGACGTTCTACAAACAAAATTGCCGTACTTAAATCGTTCTAAAGATGTGCTAGGACGTCTTACAAACGAGCATTGTATATGCATTATCAGCTTGAAGTTACGATGACGCAAGAGGTCTGGCAAAAACGGGCTAGGTTTATTTTTATGGGAAACGGGCACGCATTTGCGTTCAACACGTTCTAGCCACGGATAATAATAATAATAATAATAATAATAATAATAATAATAAAAGAGTATTTATATTGCGCAGCCACTATAATAAAATATTCTACTGCGCAGAACAAAATAAATCATACATTTTAGAGAGCAGTACTACGAAGATAAGTCTTAAGTTGAGTTTTGAAGATAGTAACTGTGGGTGATTCCCTAATAACGAGTGGGAGTGAGTTCCATAATTTGGGAGCCGTATATGTAAATGCTCTATCACCAAGGGTAGACTTTGATTTTCCAGACGGATATTTCAATAATGTGTTATCTTTTGAACTACGGAGGCTGTAAGATAATTGTACTGATGTCTTCAATTTTAAGAGATCCTTAATGTAGGCTGGTGCTTTACCGTGAAGAGCTTTGTATACTATCAACATTGTCTTAAAAAGAATTCTGTGCTTCACAGGCAACCAGTGCAACTCGAGCAATAATGGGCTAGGAGAATTGCAAACTAATCTGGCACATGCATTCTGCACCCTCTGGAGTTTACATAATTGATTGTCGGGTAGGCCAAAAAACAAGCTATTACAATAATCCAATCTACTTGTTACAAATGCATGAATTATTATAATGACGAAGTAAGAACGAGATGAACTTTCTGGAGGCCGTTTGGTCGACGTAAGAATGAGTAAGAACGGATTTTAACGGATTAAAAACGACCCAGAACTAGTTAGGTCGGGACGAAACGCATTGGAAACGAGTTGGAACTGATTAAGAACGGGTTGCAACTAACTGGGGACGGATTTGGATTGTTTCAGACGGGCTCTGTTTCGTGGAAACGGTCATTTACACCCGATTTCAACTAGATACAAACGGACTGCAGACGAGGCAGAGACGTGAGGACGTATTGAGGACTGTAAACGAACGTTGTTCATCTTAATCCAGAAATAATTAGGTCAAATGTACGCGTTCTTTTCGGACCAATGGCCGTTCGTATTTATTCTAAAAGTTGTGAGATTTCTGTAATTGTAACAATTAATGTGTGGCAATTAAACAGCTGATCTATTCGCTTATACTACTTATCACACTGAACAATTTCGTACCATGTTATTGAAATTATGGCAGAACGGGCTTAATCTATGTACACACGGAGTGGACGTACTTGAGACCTATTTTAATCTGCTCAGGACTTTATAGCACGGGTTTGGATAGCAATACGTTTCAATTTTTAAACAGAACGGCATGTCATTATTCCCGTCACACTGAGCTAGTTGTCACTGCGTTCTAGGTAGTTCTTGGTGAACGGGCTCAATCTGTTTACACGCGGACTGAACGTAGTACAGACCTTTTAGAATCTAGTACAGACCGTCTAAAATCTGTTTCCGAACTTGGCGAACGGGCCCGAACGGAGAAAACGGAAAGGCATTCCGATATTTTTTAACATGTAAAAAAAAAATCGTACTGGCTTTAAGTTCTAAAATTAAACGTAGTGACAATGTTCCTTAAACGGGTAGGACTTACTCTGAACGAGACGGACGTACTATGAACATGGTACCTAACTTTTATCATGCTGCGCATAGGCACTTTTAGTGACGGTTTGGACGTGCTACGAACGGTATAGAGTGAACGAGCCGTTTACTCGGTCTGAACTGGATAACAACGTATTGCGGACGCGATAAAGACGGAATTGACGTAACGAGAACTATTTATGAACTGCCTAGTATCGTATTCAAGAAATTATTTTTCAAAGTTATAAGTTCCAACCCGACCAAAGCCCGTTCAGCAATTTTTTTTAAAGAACGGGCAAGAACGTTATAGAACGACCTCATTATGACGGCCCCTTAGAAGTAATACATTAGACATGATGAGAAGAAGAAGAAAAAAAAAAAACACATTTTGTTTTCAAAACTTTCATAAAATCATAAACGGGACCGAAATTAATGAGGAAATGTACTAAAAACCATGTTTGAGAATAAAAATACAAACCGATCAATACCCTTTACTATGGATGCTGCCCTCATTGCAATGAGTCATTATATTTGTTATTGACTTCCTTCTCTAAAATCAGTTTGGAAATCGCTAGAACAGACTGATTTGTTTGTTTATATATTACAGGAGTCGTCTGAGCAGTAAGCAGAAATGGAAATCCGACACCTGTATAGAATCATATTTCAATTAACAGAAGTGTTGATACTCGTAAGTTATCTTTTTTTTTTTTAAGCAAACCAAATTGTATTACGCATTATAACTATTTCAAAATATAATAATGATTATGAGGTGAACACAGAGAGCCATTTTGGCTGGCCGGATTTCAGCCAAAAATCCTTTAGGTATCTGTATCTGTATTCATTGTCCAATAGTTTAATTTTCTATTACAGTTAACAATATTAGTCCGGTCATCCTGACATAATTATGTGCAATCCCAATACATTAGGTTGGCTATTTCTTTGGATTCCCTATTCCCAGATTCCTTTGGATACAATTTGTATATGGCGGTGGGGCGAAGCGATGGAGATACAATTTCATCTATGGCATAAGCGCCATGCCGAGGATGGTCCTATGACCATGATGACCGTTGCATCTTTTACTGTTTAAGTGATTTAACTAATAAACTACGAAAATCCATGAATATTAGTGAACAAAAACATGGTATTAGGTCTACTATATTTCGAAAATATATCCTGACAAGAATCGTTTCTTCAAGACAATCCAGTCACACAATACCACAGTTGATATTATTTCTACTTGATAACAACCTGCTGTGGCTATAAAAGTATAAATAATTATATTTATGTCGACTTATCTTTACTTATGTTAAATGAGGTCCTTGGATTATCACACGGCCAAACAGTGACTATATCAGGTCCTTCAGCAGTAGAGCAAGGAACTGATACAGTGATCACATGTACTGGAGGAGCAGCACCGTATTTTTTCTCTTGGACAGATCTTTCAGTGAATCCAAATGTGGTTATTTTCTCTGCTGGACAGATTACTTACCCAGTAGAGGATACCAAATATATCAATTTCGGGGTATCAGAAAATGGGGATACATCCACCTTAACGATCACAAATACTTTGATAGAAGATGAAGGAATATATAGATGTACTGAAGGACAATTCGGTGCTCAGAAAAGCCTTACAGTAGAAGGTAGGTTGAAGAACATATAGTATAATTTTGATATACTCTGTAATAATAATTTATTGACATCATATAAACTGTCTTCTTCACTTTAACTAAAATTTATAAAGTTAAAGGCGTGTAGTTTGTGGTAACACAATTTCATTATATTAAAAAAATAAAAACACTATGCTGCCAGGGCAACAAAAATGAATATCATGTGTTACTACATGTATATTCTAGTCACAACTGTACATTGACCTTTTATGTTTTAGATAATAAGCACAATAATGAGTCGATATTTATTCCATAACATGCTGGGGAAGTGAACTCACCTTGAAAGCTCCTACACACAAAAAACAAGAACTAGTTTCCATGAGTAAAACCCGTTTGCTACTCTTGGAGGCGAGTGCTTTTATTCGTATATCACGTATTTTTACTTCAGAATCTGTGTTTCTGTTAAAATTACACACCCGCTCTTCCAGAACATGTAAAGGTACTAAGGGATACTCAAGAAAAAAAAATTATTGAGTATATATACTTTTTTTCTTGAGTATCCCTTAGTAACTTTACATGTTCAAATACGTAAAATAATTGTGCAAGTGAGTTTCTCTTCAACTTGGTACGGCTTGGTGGATGATCGGGTGAAAACACTAACAATCGAGTAAAGTGAGAATTGCTGAGAAATTCTATATAGCCTGTTATTCACTAGATGAGTAAACTACGACACCTCTTCGTACGTCTCAAGTCTCGTGAACGTCTTTGAGAGTAATTTTACTGGCTTTGCGATACTTTTACATGTTGCGCCCGGTACGCCTACTCGGATCACGAGTACGGACATCAAGACTGCACACGAGGTATGTTCTACGCGTAAGTACGTAAATGTAGGCCTATAGCGGAACCATAGAGTTACATCTGTGAGCGGTACGGATCCGAGAGCGGAGAGCCTGCGTGCTCTTATTGTCTTTGGGTGAGTCCTTTTCCTTTTTGTTTGTTTGTTTGCCTGTTTTTATAATGATATTTGGAATGTTCCGATGATATACATCGTCTGATAACACTAACAACTAGATTAACATGCATGGATTTCCCATTACTTTGTCAGTCATGTAGGCCTACACAGTTTGAGTAATTTGATGCATTGATCAATGCAATGTATTGGTTTGTGTGAATGGATGCACTGAAGTGAGTAATGCAGTGTATTGGTTCGAGAGAATTGATGCACTGATGTGTATATCATCGAAACATTCCAAATATCATTATAAAAACAGGCAAACACGCAAACAAAAAGGAATAGGACTCACCTAGTGTGTAACGCTTTACATACTCAGAGAGTCAGTAAGTAAAGGTTGCACAAACTCATCACACGCAAGTTCATGAGCTTTAAACCTTCACTTACTAACTCTCTGAGTATGTAAAGCGTTACTCACTAGATTAGTTTGTGCAATGTACTCAAAACAATTAGTTATGTTACTCAATGAAATGAGTTAATTAAATAAACTCATTTTGGTGTGTCACTATATTGTCAAATTTAAAATACTCGATTAGGTGCGTTTTCAAAGTAGCTTTATTGAGTAAAAGCACTCATGGATGTGTGTCACTATATTGTCAAAAATACTTGGATATTTGAGTGTGATCACTCATATATGCAAGTTCTCATTTTTTTGTGTGTATGATGATTGGTTTTGAAAGACCAAGCTATGGGTATATAATTATGACATTTTCATTTTGATTGGTGTGTAAGTGTGTAAAAACTTCTGAAGAAGCACCCGATAAATTTAAATTTGGAAAGCAGCAAAACTAATTTGCGCCATACAAAAAAAAATAAAAAAAATAAAAAAAATAAAAAATAAAAACAAGACAATTAAACAAAAAACTTTGTGACCTCATACACCATTCCAATCAAGAAGAAATTTCGTGAAAATATGAGGGGGGGGGGGGGGGGGCGTTGAACAGATTTATAAAAATATGTTTTAAATCAAATTATTCCTTCCTTTATTTTATTTTAAATGTGTGATCTGCAGTCGCATCCACACAGACACTGTCCCCGACAAGTACACTAGATGAAAACAACATTGATATTTACAAAGCAACATGTCAGGCTGTATGAGTGAAACCCAATGAACCTATTACATGGATGCTAGGTGATGATGGAGAATCACTTTGTGATAATCAAGTAGTAACGTGAAAATATGATAGGGGCGGAGGTTTGAACGGAATTATCAAAATCTTCTTTATTAAATCATTTATTTTTTTAATGTGTGATCTGCAGTTGCATCTACACGGACGTTGTCCCTGACAAGTACAATAGAGGACATCATTGATATGTATGAAGCAACATGTGAGGCTCGAGGAGGCAGACCCGCTGAAACTATTACATGGATGCTAGGTGATGGTGGATCTCCTTGTCCGGATCCAGTAGAAACACTCCTGCCAGCTGATCTAGGTCTATTCAGCAAGATGGGTGTATGCTCATTTCAAGCTGATAGCATGGACAATGGAAAGACATTGAAATGTGTCATTGGTGGTCATCAAGTAACTGCTTTGAACGGAGAACAAACAACAACTCTAGACCATAGTAAGTTTTTGTGAATAAACATACCTCTTTTCATAGAATGATGACATATCAGAATTCAGCTTGTAAGAGTAAGTCTGTTTGTTAAAAGAACAATTGTAAATATTTAATAATTTATGTTTTAATGATCAGTTACACGTTGGTAAATATGTATCTATGATATAAACAAACTGTATATCCAGCTATTTTATTCATATGTTTTATTTTATTCAGTTGCACCAGCTCCTGGTATTGTGATGGTGGGTTTCCAAGCATCTGATCCAAACCTGAGAGTGTCATGTAACATTGATGAGGTAGATCAACCTATCCCAACCATAAGAAACTACTACATATATTCAGATGGTAGCTTGATTCATGAATCTACAGCAGGAGTCAACTTTGTAGTGGTTCTAGAAGCAGATTTCGACCTGTTAACAAACTTCACATGTGTGGAGGCAACTACCAGGGAAATACAAGCAGTGATCCAACAAGATATGACCCTACTAGTACGTTACTTAAATCAGCATCATCATCATCATCATCATCATAGTGCCATCACTTCGGAACGGGTCACAAAATCCTATTCTAGATCTGATATCGTCGTAAATTTTTGTCCTTTTCTTAATCAATTTATATAGTCTGTGTCAAATAAAATGGAACAATTAATTAAGTGGAAAAAAATTCTTTTTATATAGTCTGAAGATTAATAACACCGTGGTATAGTTTGGTAATTCCATTTTTTTTAAAAGCTATGACCAGTTTTCTACAATCATGAAAAATCCATTTTTCGTACCATGCCTTTCTGTAGGCTTCGCATAATGGCCATGAATTCAGCGCTCCTAGGCCCGTATTCATAAAACCCTCATAAGATAGCTGCCTAATAGGCCCTATTTGTAAGATAAATTCCCTTCTTTCCCACTAGCTATCAAGAAACACTCTCATTTGATATAAAGGGAACAGTACAATAGATCATAAGTTGCTTGAGTAACAGCAGGTGTTTTATTATTCTATGGTCACTCTGATGAACATGGGTGACCAAAACTTTTGGACTGCGCTGCAAATTTGTAAACAAACACCACCTGGCAATACATTGATTTACCTTTCTTCATTGCAAACTTTCCTGCATAAGTAATGAAGGTTTGTCTAGCATCATCTCAAATGTGTTCTTCTCCCAATAATCCACCACTTATTCATTTCTTCAGTTGGAGATCAGTGTTTGTGTACAGCATAACACACTCCCGAGCGTGCGTTATTAGCGGTGAATGCATGTTTACACCGCATCCGGCACGGCATTCCGGCACGGCTTACGGCACGGCTTACGGCACGGCATGCCATTTTCTCGTTTCCACTGAACACGGCACGGCAAGAAATACCGTGTTCGGATGGCACCGCATCGCACCCAACTTCACTTTCAAGTGTAGAGAGAAGTTCTGAAAACTACGTTATTTCATCTGTATTTGATTCAACGGGCGTCACTGGCATTTGTTTAAGGAGGGGGGGGGGGGAGGTGCGCAAATTGGAACCTAAGATTTTGGCACACTCCGTACACCGGGCGAATAAAAGATACATTTTTTCACATCAGGCTTTATTTTTTTGTAATAATTAGTTTGGTCTTGAATGGTGGGAGGGGGGGGCGCTGCCCATGGGTGCATTAGCTTATCAAACAGAGCCAGCTTGGGGCATGGCAAGAAGTCAATTTATTTTGCACTTGAAAGTTCTTTTTCCTTTTTTTCCCCCGGCCAAATATCAATACGTAATATTTGAAACAGGGGCGTCGAAATGTTTTTGAAATTGGATGGTCAAAAAGGGAGAGGGCCCTCATATTCCCCCAAAAAGGCACTTCAATGAAGAAAAGAAAATGAACTTTTTGGAAGGGCGATTTCTCCCTACCCCTATATACCCCCCCCCCCCCCGATTCACAGCCCCCTCTTTTACGCTAATTTTTTGAGGGAAAAAAAATAATTGTCAATTGTAAATTTTGATTCATTTGAAAATGTTAATTTAATGTCAGGTCTATGACTTTGATCCATAAACCAATGCAAGATATATAACCAAAATGAATAAAAGTGACACCTTATTTTTTCCATTAATATATGATTTATTTCTCATTTTATTCCACCATCGATTGTCATTTAGGTTCATAGTTGTCAAGGCAACTGTATCGAGGTAAACTTTAACTGTTTACACATTGTCATCGTTTCAAATAAGCTGAGCTAGGAGATATTGAAGAACAACATTGTTATTGATTACTTATGGCTTTAAATTTTCGCTATAGGCCTACCTGGTTCCATGTTTCTATATTGGATAATGCATCAATATGATATTTGTGCAAAATCAAATCGCTGTAATCTGTTAGATCTATAATAATAATTATATATTCTATCTTTTTTTCATAACAGTAAAGTCTACTGAAAAAAGGTTATGCATGTTGGAAAGTTATTTTCCAAACTTCCTCCCTGCCCCCCCCCCCCCCAAAAAAAAAGAAGAAACATTTATTATGATCTTCTTCATAAACTTAAATTTCTGTAACATAGATTCCCCGGAACTGTAATAATGCGATCCAAAGGGACAATGAGATGTCACTCTAGGCCCTACAATATAATTTCAAGTGGTAATTTGAAAAGTATACTTTAGATAACCGCTCCTTGGTGCACTAGCAAGTCATTACAAGTTATAAACATGATAAATATCCTGCAAATGATATAAATAAATTGGAAACGATAGTCCCCACTTTCACTTTTGGGGAACCTGGCTATATATCGGACGTTCCCTAAACAATCCCCGGGAATCTAGTTTGTAAATCCTGAAATGCCCATTTTGCCACTTTTTTTTTTCTAATTTCGGGGCCTTTTTTTGTTTACCTTGCTAAAAAGGCTCCCTCAGTCCTACCCCCACAAAACACATCGGAGGTCAACGCATGTCTGAGTTGCAGGGGCCTTGGTTTGCATGGTAAACAAAATGGGGCCCTCAAATGTGAAGGGGGAAAATGCAAAAATGGGCATTGTGGGGGTTGACAAACTATTGTATGTTTCAATCCCCGAGTATGGTTTGGGGAACGCCCGAGATATAGCTTGGTTCATGAAAAGTGAAACAATTTCAAGAAATTAGAGCCAGATCAAGATAATGTGACTGGGGTAAGACATAAATAATATCCAACCTTTATGACCAACAGTTTAGATCGATTCTATCCTCTTTTTTTTTATGAAGTTAATTGAAAGCAGAGTTAAAATGTATTTTGCTTATCAAGTTATCAAATTATTAGGTTTATCCTTAGCATGTTAAAGATAATATAAGTAATACAAAGTTTTTTATCATAAAACAAACTTCATGCCGGAAAATTGTTAATACTGTAGCAACTTTGACGATTTAGTCCAAAAAGATTTAAAAAAATAATAAAAAAAAAGAAGAAAGATACAAATATCAAATATTTCTGAGAGTAATGAAAAATAATACGTTTCAATTTTTTAAAGACATGTGATATTTGAACGAGTGAAACTGACCATAAATAAACAATATAAAAAATGATCAAGCAAAAATGAAAATCCCCTTTTCACCAACTTGAATCCAGGGCCTCCTAATTAGTAGACAGGTGCTCTACTGCCTAAGCTATGGAAAGCCCTAATGACAGTGTCCGTTCCAGAGAAACCTAAAGCTGAAGGGTTCTCTGGGACGAGCATAACCATTAGGAATTTTCCATAGCTTAGGCTGTAGAGCACCTGTCTGGTAATCAGGAGGTCTTGGCTTCAAATCCCGATGAAATCCGATTTGCTTTGCTTTTTTTCTTCTTCTTTTTGTTTTCTTTTTTTTTCTTCTTCACATTATGTATCTCTCGTTTGGAAAGACTGTAACTTCACTTTCTCCAGACAATTCTTCGTCAACCTTTCTACAGTTTTTTTTCATGACGTGAGCTAAGGTTGAACAGTGTGTTCAGACGGAACGAACGTGCGTCAGGCTAATGATGAAGGCTGAATGCTGTGTTCCACTTCCACTGTTTGCTGGCGGCATCCTCCGCTGTGTCCTCATCAAGGGCTAAGTTGGTACTCGTTCTGTGGGCAGATAAATCATTTGTTCATATCTCATTTATGCTTTTGAAGTTGTATTTACCAATAATTGTACGTGTTTTTTTTCGATAGTATCAAATACACCGAGTTGAAAATATGTACGTCAATACGATCAATTGTTCTTTTATCTGTGTATTATTTATTGGAGTTTGTTGGAAATTCAATTATAACTGTTTTTGGGGTGGTTTTTTTTTCTTCACATTAAAGCTTTAATTCATTGTACAATAAAAATATATCAATTATACAACCATCGACTCGCTGTCTATTATGCATAGGTACAAGTAAAAAATTAATAGATTTTCAGATGTTAAGAAATAATTATACATGACAATGTTCAATGAATCAAGAACTGTATAAGCTCATCTATATACCGAGTGAGTCAAAAAAAAAACTTTACACCTAGAAAAATATCAATAAAAAGAAAATCAAATTATAAACCCCAAATTATTTTACATATTCTGAAAGAGTAACTCCTCCCGCATCTTTTGGTACCATTTTTGTGTCGTATGTCTTCACGCTTGGATGAACACAACGCATTGTTTGCGAACATGTCAATTTCGAATTGTGCCAGAATGGGAGTAAAATCAAAACAACAAAAAGCTAGAATAAAGCAACTTCATCCTCATCAAAATAGCATAACTTTTTTAACGAAAATGTCTTCCGCTTAATAACTTGGCAGGGGTATTGTTACGCATATTGACTACATTTCGTATGAAAATGAGATAGATCTGTAAAGTCAGGCATGAGTGAGCACACGTCAAAGACAAAATAATCACTTTTCAAAAGTATTAAGAGGCCTTTTTTGGTCTGTCAGTGGCAATTTACTCTTTAATGTGTACCCATTCGTGCATTACTTCACGAGTCAATCTAATTTTCATACAAAATGTAGTCAATATGTGTAACAACACCCCTGGCAAGTTATTAAGCTGAAGACATTTTCGTTAAAAAGTTATGCTATTTTAATCAGGATGATGTAGCTTTTTTCTAGCTTTTTGTTGTTTTGATTTTACTCCCATTCTGGCACAATTCGAAATTGACATGTTCGCAAGCAATGCGTCGTGTTCATCCAAGCGTTAAGACATACCATACAAAAATGGTACCAGAAGATGCGGGAGGAGTTACTCTTTCAGAATATATAAACTAATTTTGGATTTATAAATTGGTTTTCTTTTCATTGACATTTTTCTAGGTGTAAAGGTTTTTTTTACTCACTCGGTATTGGAAAAGAATCGATTATTCAAAGTATTGCCTTCTTTTTGTAGTGCTACTACAGGTAGTAAAGTTTAAAATTTTCTGCAAAAATACGAATTTCGAATCTTTCGTTAAAAGAGGAACAAAGTGATTGAGGTAATGTTTTAAACTCACTTGCGACATTGAATGTGTGGAACGAGAAATTGCATGGCGTCATATTTATATTTTTTGTTGACGGGATCACACCACTACCACTCTTCTTTTGTATTTTCCCCTATTTTTCAGAAAACTCTCCCTCATATCCATCCAATTTCTTTCAGCTGCGTCATCTCTAGTATAGAAAAGAAGTAGAAGAAAAGTATTTCATTATTATTCATGTATCCTCAGTCTGAGAATCGACTTTTTTTTGGGTATAATTGTTTGTAAGGGCTATTCTGGTGTCTCATCTACCGTAACTTACATCACGTTCAAGTTATCATTATTTATTTTTTATAAGTGCAAAGTAGTTACGATGACCCCAAAACTTAGTATAATTTTGTAGTTATTAGATTGCAAGTATTAGTTGTGTTGTTTATTACCATCATTTAGACACATTCCTTTACAAACACCCACAAAAGATCAATATTTTGTGGTCATCTTTGTGATCTCTTTATTCCTCGATTTAAATCAAAGTTTAAGACATTTCTTCACAGTAATGACATTTGCTATATTAAGCTTGATTAAAAAGGTAAAACCCGTTTATTTCACCAAGCTGACATCCCAAGTTGGGTGCCCATTTGACGCCACACTTCTGTTTTCCTCTCTCAACCTTTAAAGCTTCCCATAATTTTGCCACAAATTCATGATGTGTCTCTACTGCTGAGCAGCGCCAGATGGACGTTGCTCTATCCCCCTCCTGTTGAACGCCAAACAGGGAAGCAACAACTGCCATTTTTAACGTCTTTGGTATGACCCGGCCGGGGATCGAACCCACAACCTCCCGGTTATGAGGCGGACGCTCTATCCACTGAGCCAACACATCGGCTCCACTGAGCCAACACATCAGCTATGTGTATCAAAAGCTAGTCGGTCATTCTAATAGGTAAACTGAGTCCACCTACTTACTATTGACCTAGTCCGTCAAGACGACAGACGAGTATCAACCTTGACAGACTAGCTTTAAAGCTCGTCCGTCAAGTTGAGAGATAGAGATTCAGATGCATGTTAGTCCGTCTTGACGGACTAACATGACGGACCATCTTTAAAACTAGTCCGTCTTGACCGACTAGCTTTAAAGCTAGACCGTCTTTTGACGGATGAGGTTAGGTTTTCAGTGTAGAAAGATAACAGAAAAAATAACTGTTCTTGTTTAAGTTGTAACTATATAACATAAATTATTAAGATAATTCTCGAACGCTTGACATACTTGAAGAGATTTATCATGTTGTTGCAAAAAAAAACAACAAACAAACAAACAAACAAAACAACAAAGGTCAAGTTCTTTTATTGAAGTTGTCAGGCACTAAGATATTACATTTTGTTGTTGTTCGATGAGGTATATGTGACCCCCTAATAATGCTAAAAGTGAAAACGATTATTGCAAAAACATATTTAAATTTGCATAATTCGTATTACCAAGTAATCCATATAAATTATGTTGGGAATAAAAAGTGGTGGGGTGGAGGATTGCTGCTAAAACTACCGAGCTTGTATTGCAGCAGTCTGCTTTTTGAAATTTCTATTGTCTGAAGTTTTAAAAGAGTGCAAATTCCATACCAACATATTGGAGCTCTCATGAGGACACCATTTAGACTTTGCCTCCCACTTATCCCGGTCTCCGCCAGTTGTATAGATCGTGTTAGAAAGATAACAGAAAAAATAACTGTTCTTGTTTAAGTTGTAACTATATAACATAAATTATAAAGATAATTCTCGAACGCTTGACATACTTGAAGAGATTTATCATGTTGTTGCAAAATACAAAAAACAAAATAACTGATTATGTCCATTCAATAAACAGAAACTCCCACCGATTCTTCAACGACGGGTATGTCTATTATATTTCTTTTATACTGTAGTATTAGCAAAAATGATTTAGTCCTTTTACACATAGATCTATAATTTGTTTTTAGGGCATCCCAAATATTAATTATAAACAAGTTAATAACATGGAAAGATTCACCAAGGTTGTTGCACCATAAAATGTTCCATTTTTTGGGGTCGATTTGTCAGAAACAGAGGTATAGTTAGTTTGATAATGAATAATATTATTCAAAAACTTAATTCAAGCTATTTTGATGATTTTACTTTATAAGGATAACAACTCTAAACACAGTTATATAATTTATGTATAATATTTATACTAGACGCTTGAAAATTTTAAAAATTGAAATAGACATCTTTGACATAATCTGTATGTATCACACCCCAAGACATTCGTGTATGTTTTAAAACAGAACCTGGGTCCCGTTGCATAAAAGATCACTAGTATTATCATGATTATAGCAACTCTGCCATCAATGGTAACTTTCATGAAATACTGCATTTTGATTGGCTGTTTTTAAGGAATGTTAGTTACCATTACTGGTAAAGTTCCTATTATTGTAACTCTTAATGCAACGGGGCCAAGAATACTTCACAACTGATGGCACTACTTAAAATATTCAAGTAATTAAGGTGTCCTGTTATAATCATTTGGCGTTGACATTGGCATTACATTGCATCGTTATCATGTAATACAACGTTGCGGTCATGATAAATGTAAAGGTATTAATGTTTCAATATATGTGATAAATTATGAAACTAGTTCGCTGAGGTATATGTGACCCCCTCAATATGCTAAAAGCGAAAACGATTATTGCAAAAACATTATTTTTCAAATTTGCATAATTCGTATTACCAAGTAATCCATATAAATTGTAATAAGAAATACAATGGAAATGCTTCTTTTTACCTTTTTCTAAACTTTTAATAACTCCGTTTGAGTTCGGTATATTCAATTCATGTTGAAACAATGTTGACCAAATATCATGTACATTTACTGATGATGTCAAATAAATTTCAATTCAATTCAATTCAATATATAATGAAACAATCATTATACATGTATAACATATATATCGAATATATTTCCAATTTGACACATTATGATATAAGATCAATGTGAACTTATATATAAAAGCATTATCCTAATTCTTTGTTTGCAATGGCGGAAGGGAACAGGCTGCGATTCCATGGTTACACAACACATGAGGGAACGAGAGGTTCACGTGACCGGCTGACTGGGAAGACGGTGCTCAACCCAGAGGCACAGGAAACAGTTTCCTGGGCCATTGGTTCCCTACGGAAGATCTGGTAATCGCAGCCTGTCCCCAACGCCTGTTCATGTTGCTCTTGGTCATTCCTCTCCTGGAGGGATATTGGAAAATTATTATATTTATAACCGAAACGGTACCAAAAAACAATCCCCTCAATTATAACCACTAAGATACTGGATCAAAGCATCGGCCAAACACAAAAATAACCGCCCAAAAACGTTATGTATAAAAAAAACAAGCCAATCTGACTATTTCTGTCAGTAATCAAGCCCAACCAACCATCCAAGTCAATCATCAAGCCCAACCATCCATCCATGAAAATAAACAAGCCCAACCAACCATCCATATAAAAAAATCAAGCCAAATCAACCAACCCTGTCATTAATCAAGCCCAACCAACCAACCATATCAAATATCAAGCTCAACCAACCATCTTTGTCATTAATCAAGCTAAACAAATCCATGTCAATATTGAAGCCCAACCAATCATCCAAGTCAGTAATCAACAGGACCCAGCAGCCTCGAAATTACAAGCTCACCTAGCCAATCATTAAATATAGAAGCTCAATGTTTTCCTTTCTCATCGTCTCTACCATTTTCACTATCTACATCAATTTTCATAACCCCTTCCAAATTGAAGATTTAACCTCCAAAAAAACAGGACATATTGTGTACTATCAACTGAATAATAATATATAATTAAACGCATTTCGCAAGCCCGTGAATAACATCCGTAACAACCCAAACTCGAATTCAAACAAAACCCTATCTTTAGTAGCTGTCACTTTCACCAAACAGCCTTTTAAACCAACAAACCCCAATCCTGTTACCCAATTATACTCGAAGCTCTATGCAGCTTTCATATAAATCAAGTATGCCAAACTATTTTTGGACCAATAAAGTACCAACGACTACATACAGTGTCCCAAAAAATTATTTGTACACTTTCAAAAATTTGAATTAAATAAATAAATCGATGTTGGTTTGAATTTGTAATTGCTATTTATATCAAATGGTAGGTAATGTCACTATCACCTAAACACTAAATCTGAAATGTTCCGTCAGTCTCGTAAGTTCTAGGCCGCCATTTGCAATTTTCATGGCCCAAAAACTATTTGTACACTTCAGAACATTGGTTTTTAAAGGAGTGTTTCAAATTTTAGGGGTCTTCTTTGGCTTCAAGGCAGTCAACAACCTCCTTGGCATACTGTTGACCAATTGAGCACTCATTTCACGGCCAATACCATTCCAAGTTCACTGGAGCGTCTCTGGAATTGCTGGAGGTTTGATGGACAGTCTAGAGGGCGCTGTCGCTTCAGATCACCTCTCATGTGCTAAATGGGGATTAAATCTGGGCTGTGAGGTGCCCTTTCTTGCAGCTTAACATGTTTCTATTGCAATATTGCTTTAATATGGTTAGCTGTGTACATGGGGTCATTGTTATGTTGGGCCGTAAATATACGACCATTCAGACTTGAAGCAGATGGGAGTATCTGAGCCATTATGATTGGCAAGAATATCCTCATGGCTTCACCATTCATGATGCTATGTTACGAAATTTATTTCTCCAACTCTACTGGCTGCCATACAACTCCACATCATCATGAAACATCCTCCACTGTGCTTCACTGTTGGCTCCAAGCATGACTGACTGAAAGCTTCCTATTAGACACACATAGTGCCGTGCATCATATCCAATCACTTTTGCACTAATTAGGTCTTAGGACAGAGTGCTAGAACTCTGCAGGCTTGTTCACATGTTGTGTTGCAAAAGCATGACGCTTCTTTGTTACTATCTCTCACATTTGGCTTCTTTCTTGCCAATTATTCCACTTATAGTCACGTATGCCCTTTAGCCTGTTGCAGACACTCTTGAGGGCACCCGATCATTCCTCAGCCTCTATGGCCTTGGATGGAATTTTCTTTGGTCGCAATTTGCAATATTTCATTGCTTACTGTCTGTCTATCAAACTCATCATGAAAATTGATGTTCATGAGACTTATTTTGCCTCTTAGAGGCTCCCACTTGCGTAAAGGCTGATTGGTCTTCAAGTTGTGTTCCAACATGACAGGGACCCCAAGCATGAAGCGAAGCATATTAAAGCATTATTTTAGCAGAAACTTGTTAAGAAGCTAGAAAAGGCACCTCAGATCCCAGATTTAATCCCCATTTAGCACATGAGAGGTGATCTGAAGCGACAGCGCCCTCAAGACTCACCATCAAACCTCCAGCAGCTCCAGGACACGCTACAGCGAACTTGGAATGGTATTGGCCGTGAAATGAGAGCTAAATTGGTCAACAGTATGCCAAGGAGGTTGATGACTGTCCTGGAAGCCAAAGAAGACCCCCCAAAATGTTAAACACTCCTTTAAAAACCCATCTTCTGAAGTGTTCAAATAATTTGTGGGCCATGAAAATTGCAAATGGCCGCCTAGAACTTCCGAGACTGACGGAACATTTGAGATTTAGGGTTCAGGTGATGGTGACATTACCTACCATCTGATATAAAATAGTAATTGAAATTTCAAACCAACATCGATTTGTTTAATTTCATTTTTTGAAAGTGTACAAATAAATTTTGGGGACACTGTATATACCATCTCTTCGAAAAATGGGCCCGCTTTCCCCCAGCAATTATTCTCTCCAGTATAGTTAAGCATCTACACCTGTAACTTTTAACCACCTAGTATACTAAGGGAAGGGAGGGAGGGGAAAAAGTAAACCGAACTCAACGGAGAAAAAGGAGAGAATGATTAATTTATCCCTGAAATGCGCACCTGCGAAAAACAACTTGTTTACGAATTCCGCTAGTGCATTACAACCCTGCTGGAAAGAACACACTCATTCACAATGTGAAACACAGTGTGAATCACTCTGTGTTTCACATTGTGAATCATAGTCTGCTCCACAATGTTAAATTGGGGCGTTTTCACATTGTGGTCACACTGTGAACCACACTGTGGTCACATTGTGGATAACCGGGGATTCACACTGTGAAACACGCTAATTCACAGTGTGGATAACCAGAGAATCACACTGTGAACCACAGTGTGGAACAACGCGACCACACTGTGAAAACGCCCCAATTTAACATTGTGGAAGTTCACATTGTGAAACTTCCACACTGTGAAACGCTCACACTGTGAAACACCACACTGTGAAACCCATCAACAATGCGAAACAAAAAAATCACACTGTGAAACTCCAATCACACTGTTGAAACGCTTTAATACTGTCCACATTGTGAAATAATAACAATGAAATATCAATTAATGCACCCAAGTTAACACATAGCATTTTATTCCTTGCTATGGCTCATGAGTCATCATTTTCTCTTCCGGCTCTATGGGCTTAATGCCCAGAGCACATTGAGGAATATTTCAATTTAACGTAAGATGTTTTCCCATATCATTATATTTTTGATAAAACATTTGTGTCATGGTTTATATTTCGTTAAATTCTTTTTGATAAATTGCACGCTTATTTCTTTTTTGCACTTTTTAATTCTAGTGTTTTCAAATTATTTTCTTTAAAAAAAACTTGTGTAAAGTATTTATTACTGTTTTAGAAAAGAAGCATGATTAAAACTTGACTAATTACCAAAATCATTATTATCGCCTTATGATCGATTACAAAAGTGAACCACATCATCACATTGTGAGCGGGTAAATTCACAGTGTGAAAGCGCACACCACAATGTGAATATTATGTGGAAAACCATATCACAATGTCAAATCAACAACACACTGTTAAATTCGAGCATTTTAACATAGTCGACTACTATGTGAACACACTGTGCGACACTGTGTTCTTTCCAGCAGGGCAGGTTTGTACTAACAAAGAAAAAAAAAAGAAAAATAGAAAGAAAAAATGAAATAAAACAGGGTTTACATAATATTTCGTTTTCAAAGGGGAAAGGAGGTACATTTCTATCAATTACATCGTGCTCGATGATCACTATATTGGCATCTTGTGATCCCGATGAAGTACCTTCATCATCCTGTAATCGACGTCACCGGGTAGTTGATTCTTTATTGAAGAGTGGA
Organism: Paracentrotus lividus; assembly: GCA_940671915.1. Taxonomy (NCBI): domain Eukaryota; kingdom Metazoa; phylum Echinodermata; class Echinoidea; order Camarodonta; family Echinidae; genus Paracentrotus; species Paracentrotus lividus. The sequence goes on from CALNVZ010001397.1 coordinate 88,159, forward strand.
CTAGTGTCTGTTGCAAGGTTGGGTACACTGCAACAGTAATAACTGCCACAATTATGCGTTATCTCCTCAAAAGTCAACGGTTTGTCCGCATAACGAAACATTTGAAGGACAATGTGAGTACAAAATGAGTCTGACTACTCTTTTTAAGTAAGTCTTCAATACCCACTTGAATCATATATTCATGACTCACTCCAAGTGAGTCATGAGGACTCAGACATATAGGCCTAATTTTATTTCTGACGAGTCATGGTGGCTCACTTGATCAATCAAGTGTTTCGTTATACAGCGCGTCTCCCCCAAAAAATTTCCTCTGATTGGGCGCTAAATAAATTCTAACGTAAAGTATTATTAATTTTTTTTTTTCCAAGACCAAACTTGGAATGGGCAAAAAATGACAACTATTACAAAAGAGCCTGTGTTTTCAAAACCAATGAAGCATTTGAAATTTTTCAAAGCAATCGCAGAATAATGCAAGCTTTTTAAGTACATAATCTTAATTGAGTATAAAGCTTAATGTTGGTAACCATGTTTATATAAATTAGAGTTAAAACAAAATTTTTTTTTGGGACACGCTGAACAGACAAACCCGTGACTAATTTGTAATGGGTCTGAATGCTGAAAGACTGACTTCAAATGAGTCTTTAAGACTCACTGAGTGAGAAGACTCCCTTTTAAGTGAATCTTTAATAATTGAGTCTTTAAGACTCACTTTAGTGCGTGAGCAGTAAAATGAAGTTAAGTTGTCGCACAGCATCCTTCTTTTACTCATTATTATCATTATTTTTATCATTATAATTATAAGAATTTTTTCATATTATATATAAAAAAATAAATTCAAATGCACCCTCTGCAGAACCGATGGGGTTATCCCTGCTGGGAAGAACACACTCATTCACAATGTGAAACACAGTGTGAATCACACTGTATTTCACATTGTGAAGTCTGCTCCACAATGTTAAATTTGGGCTTTTTCACATTGTGGTCACACTGTGAACCACACTGTGGTCACAGTGTGGATAATCGGAGATTCACACTGTGGCCACACTGTGAGACACATATAGGCCTACTTTTCACACTGTGAAATATAAGTCGTAAGGTATTCACACTGTGAAAATCTGTTTCTCACAGTGTGATTTTTTTTCATGGTTTGGCCACACTGTGAAATCAATTTCACACTGTGAGCTGGTATATTCACACTGTGAAAATCTGTTTCTCACAGTGTGAAATTTTTTCATGGTTTGGCCACACTGTGAAATCAATTTCACACTGTGAGCTAATATATTCACACTGTGAAATCAATTTTTACATTGTGAACAATGTGTAGTTTTCCACATTGTGGTGGTGTCCACACTGTGAAATCACCTTTTCACAGTGTGGATAGTGTTTTCACACTGTGTTCACAGTGTGAACTATGTTTTCACAAACGTGTTCACAGTGTGAATGAGTGTGTTCTTTCCAGCAGGGAATGCGCGCCACCTATTGTCCTTTCCCAAATACGCGTGAGAAGACTTTGCCCTATATGTAAATTACCAGAAATGCAGGTCAGACTGGAAAACAACCTGTTATTGACATCAAAATATTTAATCAAGGGCGCGCTATTCGCGTATTTCAGACCTACCTCATTGCATTCTATTACAATTAAGTTATTTTCTTAATCAAAAAATAAACGTATTGTAATAAGAAGTGCAATGGAAATGCTTCTTTTTGCCTTTTTCTCAACTTTTAATAACTCCGTTTGAGTTCGGTATATTCAATTCATGTTGAAACAATGTTGACCAAATATCATGTACATTTACTGATGATGTCGAATAAATTTCAATTCAATTCAATTCAATACAGTATATAATGAGACAATCTTTATACATGTATAACATATATATCGAATATATTTCCAATTTGACACATTATGATATAAGATAAATGTGAACTTATAGCAACGGGAAGGGCGTATCCCCGCACTGCGGTACGGGTGCAGGCTTGGGGTTCTCACTTCACCTCTTTCTCTTTTCCTCTCTCTATAAAGTAAACTTCCCGGGCAGATGGAGCTCGATAGCCTTGGCAGGCAATCCATCCAGGGAGTTGTTCACCCGAATAACAGGAAAGACTGCTACGGCGGAACAGGCGGAGGAAATCCAATGGGGTTCAATGGCTGGGAAGGCGCTGCAGCAAGGCATCGTGGAATCCGGAAGTGGATACACCTTCTTCTGGAAGGGGAAAGCCCAGAACGAGGACAGAATACATGGTGTTGGATTTGCCATCAAGACCAGCCTTCTCAAACAGTTTCCCAGCCTCCCTACGGGCATCAGCGAGAGACTTATGAAGCTCCGCCTCCCTATCAGCAACAAGCGCTTCCTTACCATCATTAGCGCTTACGCCCCAACGCTGACCAGCACAGAAGAAGTGAAGGAGCTGTTTTATACTGACCTGGACGCCCTGCTGTGCACCGTACCCGCCAGCGACAAGCTCCTACTGCTCGGCGATCTCAACGCCAGAGTTGGCAGGGACAGTGACCAGTGGAAGGGTTTGATAGGAAAGCATGGGACTGGGAAGATGAACGGCAATGGTTTACTTCTTCTGAGTAAATGTGCTGAGCATGACTTGCTGCTGACCAACACAACGTTCCGGCAGGCTGATAAGTACAAAACAACATGGATGCACCCGCGATAAAAAAAGTGGAATCTCATAGACTACATCATCACCCGCCAACGTGACAGCAAAGATGTGCTCTCTACTAGGGCAATGCGAGGCGCAGACTGCTGGACCGATCACAGGCTTGTTCGAGCAAAGCTCAATATCCGCATAGTCCCGCAACACCGCAAACGCCCGAAGACCGTCAGACTCGCCTTCAACACCGCACGCCTCCTGTCTAGCAAGTACCAGCAAGAATTCCAAACCACTTTGGATGACAAGCTCAAGGGCAGAGGACCACTGACTGGCACACCAGAAGACAAGTGGACCCAGTTCAAAGAAGTGGTCACAGAGACTGCCACATCAGTGCTTGGCCCGAAGAAGAGGGTCCATCAGGACTGGTTTGACGACAATAATGAGGCAGTGCAGGTGTTGTTGGAGGAGAAGAGGAAAGCCCTTATTGACTGGCAGAACCACCCTAACTGCTCCTCAAGGCATGACAGATACAAGGACTTCAAAGCCAGAGCACAGAGGGAACTCCGCAACACGCAGAATCAGTGGTGGGAAAGGAAGACTGATGAAGTGCAGCTTTACGCAGACACCAATAACTCTAAGATGCTGTTCGGTGCGATAAAGGCCATCTACGGTCCCTCAACGTCAAGAACAGCCCCTTTGCTCTCTGCTGACGGTACAACCATGATCAAAGACAAAGAGGGAATGAGTGCAAGGTGGGAGGAGCACTTCAGTCAGCTACTCAACCGACCATCCACTGTCGACCAAGCTGTGCTGGACCATATACCACAGAAGCCTACACAAGAACAACTTGATCTCCCACCAACAGAAGACGAGGTCAGGGCTGCAATAAAGCAGATGAGTAGTGGCAAAGCACCATGAAAGGATGAACTGCCCTCGGAAATCTTCAAGGCTCAGGGACACACAGCTTTCCAAGCGTTTCATGATGTACTCTGCACAATATGGGAGGAAGAAGACATGCCTACAGATCTTCGGGACGCCACTATCGTGGCACTTTTCAAGAACAAAGGAGCAAAGGCAGACTGCAGCAACTACAGAGGTATCTCCTTGTTGTCCATTGCTGGGAAGATCCTTGCCAGAATACTTCTCAACAGGCTCATCGATGCCATCTCTGAAGACAACTTGCCAGAAGCCCAATGTGGGTTCCGACCCCGTCGCAGTACCATTGACATGGTGTTTACAGTCCGACAGATCCAAGAGAAGTGCATCGAACAGCAGATGGACTTATACACAGTGTTTATAGACCTGACAAAGGCCTTCGACACCGTCAACAGAGATGCCCTTTGGTCTGTTCTCCTGAAGCTTGGCTGTCCTCGAAAATTTACGCAGCTCATACGCCTCTTCCATGACAACATGACTGGACAGGTCCTCTCGAATGGTGAATACTCAAACACCTTCCCCATCTCCAACGGGGTGAAGCAGGGCTGTGTGCTTGCGCCCGTTCTATTCAACCTGTTCTTCTCCCAAGTTCTACAGCATGCGGTGAAAGATCTGGACCTAGGCGTCTACATCAAGTACCGTCTTGATGGATCCCTCTTTGACCTCCGCCGTCTCTCTGCTCGGACGAAGACCCTAGTCAAACTGATCCTTGAGGCATTGTTCGCAGATGACTGCGCCCTCATGGCACACATGGAGAGCCACCTACAGATCATTGTCGACCGCTTTGCAGAGGCAGCAAGACTGTTCGGACTGACAGTCTTGGTAAAACAGAGGTTATGGTACAGCCAGCCCCGAACACAACAAAGCCCAAACCAACCATCACCATTGAGGGAGTCCAGCTGAAATGTGTGGAAAACTTCAAATACCTTGGCAGCACAATATCTGCAGATGGATCGCTGGACAAGGAGATCACCTCCAGGATTCAGAAAGCCAGCCAGGCACTTGGCAGACTGACAGTGAAAGTCTTACAGCAGAAAGGAATCACGCAGTCGACGAAGCTGAAAATCTACATAGCTGTAGTCCTCTCCTCACTTCTGTACGGCTGTGAGACGTGGACTCTATACCGTCGGCACACCAAGCAGCTCGAGCAGTTTCACAACAGGTCGCTTCGCATGATTATGAACATTCGCTGGCAGGACAGAGTCACCAACCAGGAAGTGCTTGACAGAGCTGGTTCATCAAGCATAGAGTCGATGCTGCTGAAGGCTCAGATGCGTTGGACAGGCCATGTCATACGAATGGATGACAGCCGCATACCAAGACAAGTCATGTATGGAGAGCTCAAAGAGGGCTCCCGCAAGCAAGGACGCCCAAAATTGAGGTTCAAGGACAACTTGAAAAGCAACCTCAAGTGGAGCGGCATTCAGCCACGCCAGCTGGAGGCCAGCGCTTCAAACAGATCAGGATGGAAGACTCTCACAACCAAAGCAGTCAGTGCCTTCAACGAGGACCGACGACAGCGTCTTGCTGCAGCACGGGACAAACGTCATAGAGCAGCGTCCACCATGGTCCTGAACACTGACTTTCGATGTGACAGGCTGCGATTCCATGGTTACACAATACATGAGGGAACGAGAGGTTCACGGTTCACGTGACCGGCTGACTGGGAAGACGGTGCTCAACCCAGAGGCACAGGAAACAGTTTCCTGGGCCATTGGTTCCCTACGCAAGATCTGGTAATCGCAGCCTGTCCCCAACGCCTGTTCATGTTGCTCTTGGCCATTCCTCTCCTGGAGGGATATTGGAAAATTATTATATTTATTTCCGAAACGGTACCAAAAAACAACCCTCCAAATCCCCACAAAATAATTTTTTTTTTTTTTTGCCTGGCCGAATAAGACCCCTGGCACGTGATTTATGATTTCTACTTTCTTTATGACTCTACAGTTCAATTCAATTCCATTAATGGTTTATTGCTCCTAACAACAAAGGATACATGATTAGCAGCCGATTCGCAGAAATATGCATGTTTATAATTAAAATTACGTAAATGCAATACAGCCATTCCATTTGGACTCGCGTGATATTTACACAAAATTTCAACTTGTGAAGGCTAATCAATTCAACCAGAGTTTCTTACTTATTTCAATCAAGGTAATAACAATACACCTTTATAGCATAAATAAATTTTGGTTGTAAAATCATTTTTGTTGGAGATATTGTAGTTTGCTTCCTGCAACTCGCGTGACGCGACATTAATTATTGAAGGTTTATGACCTTGCTGTAAATGTGTGGTTTAAATTGTTTAAGATTTGGAACACATCTTAAAGAAATTGTGACATTCTTCTTTCTCGGGAGCCAATTACTACAACAAGGATTATCTAATAATTTTGCCGAATTCGATACATATATTTCTTCTTCTTGTTTGTAAACGTTCCAATCCACATCATGTTAAAGCATTTGCATAGTCTATATAAGTTATGCCAAGCATTATTTCACACACTCTTTACTGTATTGAATCTAAATCCACTACTTTATTTACAGTAAGTAAACCCTTTATCAGGTTAAGGTAGATGTTTTTGCCAAAGTAACTCCAATAACATAGCATTTGTTATGGTTTAGATGCATATGATTGCCAGAAGAACAGTTAACAAGTTCATTCCGTTGAGCTTGCAATATAGATGGAGTCTGTAATAAACGATTTCCAACTAGGTTCAAAGAAAACATGCAACAACATAAGTGTTACTGAAAGTGGGCATTCCAGCTATTCATTTTATTTTATATTTCATTCTGTAAGATTATATTAATTGTTGCATGTTTTTAATGAATGGAAATAAATACAATACAATACAAAAAGGCCGACGAAAAGTTCTTGAGCAATTTCTTCAAACGTCGGAAAACATGCACTCCATCTCTTTGAAAATACAAATATTCTTGCAAATTGAAGCTGTGAGCTAGATACGTATGAAGCACTTGTCATCCGCTGAACCCTCCGTTTAGCGTTCGCGTTAATAAATGTTCGCACATTCTTGACTTGCGACCTGTGAAATGACGCTTTTATGTTATTATAAAACAGGCGAGTTAATATGCTTGAAGAGGATATGTAAAGGTGACCTTGATTATATTAAGAGCCTCATCCTATGCTTGGCGACAATCCTTAATTTTAGCGACCGATCGACCCAAATCCTTAGAGCCTGCGTGGATGATCAGTATTGCTGTTCGAAAGCCGGTTGAAACCGCAGCAGGCTCTGTAATTGTCGCGGGTTGTCGCGAAAAGTTCCCCCTTCTCGCCCGTATACAATCCAACTCACAGCCCGTGAATCCAAGGTCCCGACAGCCCTGGAAAAAGCCCGCCTCACGAAACTGTCACCGTACACCCAAACCCGGCGAGACTGGACACCTATTTAAAAGATAAGAACAACAGATTCCTTCCGAGTATGGGGTTCTTCCTGAAAATAATTTCTAATCATAGCTACACAACAAATACATTTTCGGATACCTTCTGCTTATTTTCTGCAGTCTAGAGGATATTAACACTTCAAACCTGTTCTGCTCTCTACACAGAAGACTGTGAACATTGCTATTCCAGCGTCTGCTGAGTGACAAACAGTACAGGTACTCATTTATGTTCA
>CALNVZ010001397.1:98590-110442 GCA_940671915.1 Paracentrotus lividus
CCCACCAGGGGATTACGTCGATGACTGCTCGCGCTGAAGCATCTGTTTTCTGGCCTGGCATCACTCCGGCGATTGCTGCTCTACGTGCGGGATGCACTCAGTGTAACCGTATACCATCCTCCAATCCCAGTGCGCCACCAGCCCCACTGCTCTCGCCAGTCTACCCCTTTCAGTGTATCTGCGCAGACTATTTTCATTACATAAGGTGAACTATTTGGTCATACGTGGACATGGTTACTCGAACTGCCAATCGTTAGACACGGTCTGCGCAAAGTCGGGGCGGGATGGCCTATTACTTCACATTGCCTACACGTCCGATAAACTTGCTCACACCTTTCAGGCATTTACCTGTTGAGCTGACCTTCTATGCGTTGCCCCTGAATCTACATCGGCAGTAGCCTACCAAGTCATTTCCTCACCGATTGGGGCATACATTATCATCGCTCTCGCTCTGTTGCTTTTCCCACAGCAACTGTCGAAGCCTGAGGGTTGCTGTGAAGACTCGTTGAACGCCCGCATTCATGGACAACACTGCATACATGGATCCCGGATACGGAACACCTTTCAGCGGGACCATAACTTCAGCTATTCGCAATACTCCACAGACGAGGCGACACGAAGCTCCTCCAGCCATGGCGTCTATTGGCCACACCGATCTCAGGATTTCACTCCAATTGCCCCGGGCAAATACAAGCCACATAGCCACCTGATGTGAAAGCTTGACAGGCAAAGAAGCAGGCCCTTCGCAGACCGGTCGACAATGAAGGGGGCAGAACGCCTGGTCGGAAGCACCAACCGGCTTCTACCTCTTGTGTCCGGCAATCATATGTCCGCATCCCAGAAACAGCCGGGCCACCACTCTCTAAAGGGACAAGACAGGAATCGTGATTGAAGTACGCAATATGCACCCCAAAATATATCAACGGTCACGTTGTAGAATGCATCCGGCCGGGGTGACACTGCGGTATAGGCAAGGTTTCTCCTGAGACAATTACAACCCCTGTCCAGATCGGCCCTTGCCGTCCTGAAGACGAGTGGAAGATTGATGTTCGTGCCTTCAAGATCGACCTATAACTGTACCCTCCTTAAACTCTCCCAAGCATCCACCATACCGTGTCTGGGTGCGAAGCCCACCCATCACGCCCTTCACGTCTCTGTGTAACTGCTAGACAAGCGGACCACGAAGCCCCATTCGCCGATCCTTCCTACCACCATAGTGCATGATATCGCTGATTTGAATCCCTGCATTATCGTCCAACCTCTTTGTTGATGTCACCGACACTTCCCCCGGTGCGGGTCGTGCTCCCTGCTGTGGTTCACTCTTGCCACTGCACCTCCAGCAGCTGCTCATCCGCCTCTTACCCCTTACCTCGTCTGAGTGACCGGTCGATCACGCTCGCTGGCTGCCGACCCGAGCCCTTCGCCTAGGCGTTCTCTCCGTCGGGCCGGCAGACCTGCATGGCACTCAGATTATGACATGTCGCCCTAAGTTACGGACGGCATTTTCCTTGTGTTCTTTTTTTGGAGTTCCTGTTCGACGAGTTTAGTGATTTACTCAAATTACCTGTTATTTGGATATTGGGCGTTTTCCTCGAGTTACCCGTTATTTGGATATTGAACATTTTCTTGGACTTAATTTTTTTGACACAACTTTCGACAGGCTTCATTACTTCTCATCGTGCCAAAGACTTGGGGGGAGATAGAGGATATTAACACTTCGTACCTGTTCTGCTCTCTACACAGAAAACTGTGAACATTGCTATTCCAGCGTCTGCTGAGTGACCAACAGTACCGGTACTCATTTACAGTCAGATTTGATTCCTTGTCTCATTGTGACGAAAATTGTCTAAAGATATGCAGAAGCCCTACGAATAGCCATCACTAAAGATTTTCCATGTATAATCTCTCCCTCAAACTTGCCTAGCAGTTAAAAATCTAATTGACTTTGATTGTAATGTAACACGTAACCGTATCACCTACGGATTTTTCCCGGTTACAGTGCGGGCAGGATACTTTCCCGTGTCCCGGGACACCGCAGTAGATAGGCCCCTAGAAGAAAGCTGTAAAGTCTATGTTATTGTTTACGTACAGAGCATTCTCCTACTAAATTTTGCTTACTCATTATTTGACATGATGAAAACACATTTCTAATCGTCTATGACCTGGCGACAATCACTTGGCCCTATACCGAGTGAGTCAAAAAATACTTTACACCTAGAAAAATGTCAATAAAAAGAGAACCAATTAATAATCCCTAAATTATTTTACATATTCTGAAAGAGTAACTCCTCCCGCATCTTCTGGTACCATTTTTGTGTGGTATGTCTTTACGGTTGGATGAACACGACGCATTGTTTGCGAACATGCAAGTATCGAATTGTGCCAGGGTGGGGATGAAATTGAAACAACAAAATAGCATAACTTTTTAATGAAAATGTCTTTCGCTTAATAACTTGGCAAGGGTGTTGTTACACATATTGACTACATTCTGTATGAAAATGAGATAAATCTGTAGAGTCAGGCATGAGTGAGCACACGTCAAAGACAAAATAATCTTTTTTCAAAAGTATTAGGAGGCCTTTTTAGGTCTGTCATTGGCAATTTGCTCTTTGATGTGTACTCATTCGTGCATTACTTGTTGAGTCAATCTAATTTTCATACAAAATGTAGCCAATATGTGTAACAACACCCCTGCCAAAATATTAAGCGGAAGACACTTTCGTTAAAAAGTTATGTTATTTTATTCATGATGGAGTTGCTTTTATGTCAGCTTTTGTTGTTTCAATTTCATCCCCACCATGGCACAATTCGATACTTGCATGTTCGCAAACAATGCGTCGTGTTTATCCAACCGTAAAGAAATACCACACGAAAATGGTACCAGAAGATGCGGGAGGAGTTACTCTTTCAGAATATGTAAAATAATTTAGGGATTATAAATTGGTTTTCTTTTTATTGACATTTTTCTAGGTGTAAAGTTTTTTTTGACTCACTCGGTATATATATATATATAATTCTATTTTGTGTGAGAAACCAACCTCTTTTATCTTTCTTCCCCTCAAGTCATCTTTTTCTTACTTAAAAAATTGTTTTTTTTTTCTTTTCTGTTGCCTTGACTTTCCCGTATCTGTCACATTCCATGTTAATATTCCCCTATTCTGTAACATTTCCGCTTTTAAAAGTGAAATTCGCAAGCATATATGAATAATGATGTGGAAAATAAATTCAATCAATACAAAAGGGAGCCAAAATCGAATATTCTATTCCCCTTTCCATTTTTTTATTTTATCAATTTCGTTCTTTTCTTTTCTTTCTTTCTTTTCTTTGGTCTTTTGGTTTGTTTGCGCTTTAAGAATTAACCTTGTGGGGATAAAGGCGAGGCCCGGTTTGAGCCAGCATAAGAGGTTTAGGAAGGGCCTCAGAAGGAACTAGGACTAAAACTCCCTGAGATATGGATTTATTTCTGAACGACCCGAAAGCACCAGGCGCCTTCAATCGCGGCAGCCCGTACCGTGCGTGGCAGCGTCCCGGGGCTACAGGTGCCCCTGGTGCCTTACTATACACTGCCCCGTCACCGAAGGCGACGGTTCGCGATGGGGGCTGGTCGGTTTACCCGATGCCCTACTAACGACCCCACCGCCAGGTAGCTCGACTGAATTTTTTGCTAAAGAGTTCGATCCTGTCACAAGGGCGGGGAATGACATGTTTGTGGGGTTAAAACTAACATAATTTAACCCGATGATAAAAGTGACTCACCGGGTGGAGCTCGACCCAGGCCTGCTCAGCTTCGGCGTTCCCAGCGATAAGGTAATATTGGCCGTCCGAGTCGGGGGTTCCTGACGCTCATGCCATGACGAAGTGCCCGGGTTGTGCCTCGTACTACGTCTCTGCCAGTCACCCTGGCTGAGTTATATTGTTTTGACTCTATCCTTTGACTTTGCGTCCTACTGATGCATTGGACTTGCCCATCTCGAGAGACAATTTTCGGTATATTGTCTATAAACTATTCTCCTTTGAATCAAGATTTCTTGCAACTCCGTTAATAATTATACAGCGTCTAATCATGTGCAAAGAACAGCGATATCTGTGCAACGTATGTAGACCACCAGAATGTGTAATCCAGAGTAATAATTGTTTCAAAGTAGTGGTCAATAAATTATCTCCTCCGCATTCACAGTGATATCCAGTCTAAACATACGTTTTGTTGTATATATTGGAGAGCCGTAGAAAAGTAAACCGAACTCAAAGGAGAAAAAGGAGAGAATGATTAATTTATCCCTGAAATGCGCACCTGCGAAAAACAACTTGTTTACGAATTCCGCTAGTGCATTACAATGCGCGCCGCCTATTGTCCTTTCCCAAATACGCGTGAGAAGACTTTGCCCTATATGTAAATTACCAGAAATGCAGGTCAGGCTGGAAAACAACCTGTTATTGACATCAAAATATTTAATCAAGGGCGCGCTATTCGCGTATTTCAGACCTATACCTCATTGCATTCTATTACAATTGAGTTTATTTTCTTAATAAAAAAATAAACGTATTATGTTGGTAATAAAAAGTGGGGGGGGGGGGGGGAATTGCTGCTGAAACTACCGGGCCTGTATAACAGCAGTCTGCTTTTTGAAATTTCTATTGTCTGAAGTTTTAAAAGTGTGCAAAGTCCATATAATACCAACATTATTGGAGCTCTCATGAAGAAACCGTTTAGACTTTGCCTCCAACGCTTCCCGGTCTGCGCTAGTTGTACTTCGCGTCCCCAAAAAAAGTGTCCCTCTGATTGGGCGCTAAATAACTTCTATAATAAAGAATTATTGCTAATTTCATGTGCATATTTTGAAAGCTCACATAATTCTGCGATTCCAGTGGAAATTTCATATGTTTCGCTTCATTGGTTTTGAATACACAGGCTCTTTTGTAAGAGTAGTAATTTTTGGCCCATTCCAAGTTTGATGAAAAGGAATACATTACAAAAATGCCATACATTATTCTGTTCTTCACTTTTATTTCAGTTTAAAGGCCCGGTATCACCGTCCGAACTTAATTTGCTGGGGCGTTCCTGGAGCGGCGAAAAAAAATTCATCACCGCTCGTTACCGTTCACCACCGTTTAACAGAAGTTGGCCACCGTTAAGGCAACGCAGTATACGCCCGGCCACCGCTGATGGTCCCTCCTACCGCTCCGAAAGTTTTGAGCTGCACAAAATATTGCGAGCGGTGAGGAGCGGGCAATTTTCCGCTCCGGCAAAATTCACCACCGCTCCAACAACGCCCAGTCAAAGTTTGGCACCGCTAGACGCAAGTTCGTGGTCGCTTGGTTCCGCTAGGCAAACGCAGAAATCTTGAACGCTGGACCACCGCTGCTTCGCCAGCTTTGCCCGGGCGGTGATTAAACGTTGCACATACTTTGGTGAAGCGGTTGTAAGCGTTTTACGAGCGGACACGGGATTGCTGGAACGGTGTCGGGCGTTGAAGCAGCGATCCATTGCGGTGATGAACTTTGGTTTGGCGTTGGTATAGAGGTGTCGGAGCGGGACCAGAATTTCTATCAAAAATCAGAACTTCTATAAAAGCGATCCGTTCAGCTCCGTAGTCAAAAGCGGTATGCCGCTAAACCAAATTTACCCCCGCCGAGCCAACGCCCGCATGCGAAGAACGCCGCTCTTTCAACGCTCGCGTCATCGCTAAACCAACGCTCGCTACCGCTCGCTACCATTAAACCAACGTTAAAGCAACGCCGCACAGTGGGCCAGAATCACTTCAAACTGCGCCATAACTTATTTTTCTTTGAAGACCACAAAATTACTTCATATTAGAGGTCAGTCTGAGGTTTTCAGACTCGTAGAATTCGATAAGAACATTATCGAATTCGTGTGACGCCATCTAAGTACTGTTTTCTGATTGGTCAATGAAAATATTAACATAATGTAAAATTTTGGCGTATTTTGGACACTTGCCTCTGTGTGCGTCCGTTCACTCTCACCGTTCATGAGTTCGGTTTTGTTTATGCAGGTGTCACATGGGCCTTGTTGGCGCACCGTTCGTTAAAAGGGCGTTAAAAGGACTGAATGAGGACGCCGCGCTCGTTTCATGCCCGTTTAAAGGACGGAAATTGACCGTGGTGAGGTCGGGAAACATGAATCGATAACCCCCCCCCATCCCCCCTTTTTCCGCATCAAGTACCCCCCCCCCCCTTGTGGCTAAACTTGCCAAGTCCTAGTACATGAAAACTATACGTGAAAACTGTATTTTTAAATCGGTTGTCCCCTAAAGATCAATCAATAACTAAATGAATTTGAGTTAAAAACTAACACCCAGAGTGATATTTTAGAAAACAAAGTAGTATATACCATGAGGAATAAATCATATGACATAAACAGGGAGATGATTATCAACTTTATTTGGGGGCTGCTTTACTCGGAAATTATAGTTTTATAGGGGGCCATATTACTTTTAGCCTCTGTTTCGGTATTCATATCAAATCAGTTCTGGTTTAATTATATACAGTTCATAATACATTTCATAGGGTACATGCAGGTAATATGGGTCAGCAGGTAATATGGGCCACCTGAAGCAAATCATGTCGTGACCGTCGACCGGTGACCGGTGACCGATGTGAGCACCATAATGTTGTTCATATGAACTGTATACGAAAATATATTGTCGTGAGAGCATCTGATGCCGAAATTTCTCTGAGAAAATTGCTGAAAACCAACAAGGTAGGTAAAACTTACGGCATTTTTTTACCCTGATGTAAAATTTGATATTTCATAGAATGTGATGGTGAAAGAGTGTTTGAGGGGGTAACCTCGATTGTTTTGTATATTTAGTAAGCTTATACAGTCTGTGTCAAAAAAAATGGTACAGTCGGGGAAAAAATCATTTAGGTGTGAAATCTTTTCATATAATGTGTGTTTGTGGTACCGAATTAAAGCCAAAAGATTTTTCTTGCTGATGCGCTTTGTCCTGTATAATTTGCTTTTGTAAAACAAAAGTTATGCTAAGGTATTGTGCGACGAGGAACAAATCGAAATTACGCACTTCTACTGTTCTGGAGCGCTGAATTCACGGTCATTATGCGAAATCGTACACAAAGGCATGGGACGGCGTGCGAAAAATAGATTTTCCTTGATAGTAGAAAATTAGTCATATCTAAAAAAAATACTGCACCAAATGTGATGAAAAAAATTGCAGAAGAAAGAGTGATATTCCTGCTTTATGAATTAAACAATACCACGTTGATATTAACCTTCACACTATAACAAAATGTTTTCCAACTGTACCATTTTATTTCACACAGACGGTAGTTTCATTTTGATCATACTAGCGTGTACAGGTCAATTTGTTTTAGTGAAGGGGTGCAATGTGGCATTGAATGCATGCCTGACACAGCAACATTAGTGCAGGTAATATGGGAAATCCAAAATGGCGGAAATGATTCTGGTACTTAGTATTGAGATGAGGCATCAATCTTTTTTCTACGATTTTTTTGGGTATATTCACAGTATATAATTAATATAAATAACTTATTGTAGGCCTATATTGACTTGTATAATGAAAATAATATTTAAATAATATTAAAAAAAGAAATAATATACAAAATACATAACAATGAAATATATAGTCAAAGGATTTACTGAAGGGTCTTATAATTTCAAATTATATCTTAAAGTTAATGATTTTCAAAATTTTAAGCAAATTCCAGACATGGTAGAGTCATTGTAGTTTTTAAAACATACATTAAATACATGTGCCCATATTACCTGCACATGCAGGTAATATGGACACTTTGGTAATGACGTCAACATTTGAATATTGCAGACAGGGGGGTTGGTGATAATTGTTTTTCTTCACAATAAAAGTTAGAGCAGTAGTTATTGATTCATATAAACAAAGATTAGACTGTGTGTCATTTCGTAATTTTATGCAAATTAGGAAAATGAGCTTAGGGGGCCCATATTACCTGCATGTAACCTACAATATCGAAGTGGTCGTACTTTTTATATTGTTCTATCTTCGAGTTCTGAAAAGGCGGGAAAACCTCAACAGATTTTTTTTTACCCACAAAGTTTCTTCATTTTGAAATAATGATATTTTGCATGTCTTGATTATAATTATTCATAGGGGGTCTGCGTTTTTGTCTTTGGCCGTCCAATATCCCATCATCATTAAAACAACCATGGTGTAGGAGTCGTTCCAAACGGGTCACTCCATCCATTAATATACATGTATATCATTATTTATTTATTCTGGGGGAGGGGCGTTCGATAAAGGGGGGGGGGCAAAGGCAACTAATTCCCAATTTAGGCACTTTCCCCCTAAATTTCCGGTCTGGAAATGCCTGGGTAAGTTTCTTTTTGTATTTCCGATTCTGTGTAAGCTTCCTTGAAAAATAGTTCACTTTTACTATGTCATTAACATAACAATATACCCTACCGAAATTGAATTAAATACATGAATTATATACAATCTATGGCAGACAAAATTCGTGTTTTTTTTTTTTTTTTGCATTCTTAAAGACGGTTTCTCAGATATAAAATACAATGGCATTATGCGTGCATTTTTATTAATAAAAATAATATATTAAAGTATTGTCTTGTATAGTTCTGATTAATCTATTTAATCACAGTAAAATCACTCAGAGGGGTCGTGTGTAAAACAATGAAAAAGAAAATAAGCAAAAAACTAATCCATGGATTATACAAAAATATCCAAAAGGAGAATTAGGAATGATGAAGACATTTTTCTTGATGTGATTCACTAGGAGGTTATAATTTGGCTAAAAGAATAATGCAATGAAATGATTACGAAAAAAAAAAAAGAAAATAGACAATTCATAATATAATGATTAAAAGATGATAATAAAGTACTTTTATCAGGATAACAATATTTCATTTGATATAACAAGATTTGATTATTTCGAAAGCATGGGGAAATTTTCGCTGAGAAATTAAAATA
This sequence comes from Paracentrotus lividus, assembly GCA_940671915.1. Taxonomy (NCBI): domain Eukaryota; kingdom Metazoa; phylum Echinodermata; class Echinoidea; order Camarodonta; family Echinidae; genus Paracentrotus; species Paracentrotus lividus. The sequence continues at coordinate 107,548 of CALNVZ010001397.1, forward strand.
ATATTCCTTAAAACTAGCACAATTTTTGTTTAATGAAACGCGGGTATAAAGTAAACATATAATTTGGGCAAACGTATGAGACCAAACCATACTGGAGCTTATTGGAAAAGTAGTATAATGTTTATTTCCAAAGCTTTTATAATGAAACTTTAGAAACTAATGTCAAACAAAACTAAACGAACATTTAAAAAGAATTGACATTACTTTAGATTAAATGTCCATAAAAAGACCCAATTTTAAATTCTTCTCCCCGACAACGACAATAAAAATAATTCAGATTATAGTGTATGTTTGAAAAGCTTAAATATCATTCCTCTCTGGACCTGTGAAAAGAGCGACGAGATCTAGAGCTTCGAAAACAAAGGGCGGTTTGAAGACACCATATAAGTGATTTGAAGACACCATAAGGGTAGATCTGCCAGATCTTGTTCCGTCCTTACACCATTCATATACCGTCTTTACAACGCCATTATACCGCCCTTACACCGGGTCTCCATCGACCGAGGCTTGCGGTTCATGCCGGCAAAAATTTTGAGCATGCTCAGTCATGCTCAAAATATTCGCCGGGCATGCACCGAAGGCAAAATCACAAAAACTTTTTCGACGGGTCATCACCGACCCACCGTGTACTATCTCCGGTATCCTCCGTGTCCCGCTGTTCGTATTAACTTGTTTCGCACGGTCGCGAACGGTGGGAAACGGTGAGTCACCCGGCGGAGAAAACAATTTTGTTTTTCTTGTCAGAGAGCGGTGAGGCCGGCGGGCAAGCGGTAATCACACGGACAAAAGGAAAGCGTAGACTATACAGGGTGACCCAGAAAAAAGGAAACCCAAGTTTGATCTTCAATAATTAAAAAAATATTACCATGGTGATTATAAAATTTATATCACTGGAAAGTGCAACTCATTACCATTTTAATGATACCCCGCTCAGTCTCCAATGTCACGCATCACTGAACCTCATTGTTTTGAAAATGTCTTGCAAAATTGTGAGTGGTTCACTTTCACGCTCATTGAGATGGGTTGCTGCAATGTTCCTAAAAAGGGAACCCAACTTTCATCATATCATTTTAAAATCATGATAGTAGTGATTATGACGTTTATATCACTGGAAAGTGCCACTCATTATCATTGTATTGATATCTCTTTCAGCTCACCAATGTCACGCATCACTGAACCCCATTGTTCTGAAAATATCTTGCAAATTGTGATTGATGCACTGTCATGCTTCTTACATTATCCATGGGGAACTGAAGGTTCTCTGGGTTGTCGTGACCAGTAACATGTTGAAATACCTGGATGGTAAGATTAAAGGACTAAATAAGTAAAAATTTCCAACCCATTTATCAAACTCATTTATTTTAAGTCACTGGAATGCTTTACTTAGATTTGTTAGGAATCTTTGAAGCAACTCATCTCAAGGAGCATGAAAGAGAACCTATCACAATTTTGCGAGACAATTTTCAAAAAATGGGGTTCAGTGATGCATGGTATTGGTGAGCTGAGAGAGGTATCATTAGAATGGTAATGAGTTGTACTTTCCAGTGATATAAATTCTTAATCACCACTGAAATATTCTTGAAGTAATTGATGTTCAAAGTTGGGTTTCCTTTCCAGGCAATATTCACACAACCATCTCAAGGTGCATGAAAGTGAACCACGCACAATTTTACAAGACCTTTTCAAAACAATGGGGTTTAGTGATGCGTGACATTGGTGAGGTGAGCGAGGTATCATTAGAATGGCAATGAGTTGCACTTTACACTGATATAAATTTCATAATCACATTGGTATTTTTGACATTATTGTTGATCAAAGTTGGGTTTCCTTTTTTAGAAACACCCTGTATAAAGAGTTGTTAAGTGAGGACCATTGTCATGACATGTAATTAGGAAGTTTTTAAATATCGAAAAATTAAATTATTGCCCATTTTTGTACTGAATGCACAATTCACCTGAATTGCTCTACAACACTTTTAATTACATCTAAGGGCTTTAAGCATCATTTTGGATATATTGAAACCAATCAAGGTAAATTTCAGAAACATAAAAGAGCCAAACAAATAAAACAATCGAAATAATTAAACAAAAGAATGCAAAGGAATTCATGAGAAGCCCAATTTTTTAATCGTAATGTTCCTGACAATTATACTCAGCCACTTTTAACAAAAAATTGGGCTTCATAGCAATTTTTAAAACAAATATTGATTAATTTGTAAAATAGACCTTTAATTTGCATAAATTTGCATATTAATAAGTGTTTTCCAAAAATGCAACCAACACTTATGGTATAGTTATATTTAACATGTGCCTCAACATCTATACAAAATTTTACATTTTCGAGCACCATTATTAGCCGAGATATCTTTTTTTTTAATAATTGAATAATTAGGGCAAAATCAGTTTTTGCACTTTTCGCATATTTTGAGTGAATTTCTAATTCTATGGAGACTTGGCGTAGTTATTGTGAAGTATATTGGTTGCATAATGTATGTTTTGTACTTAAACATCATATGGACTGAAATAACTGGGACATAAAATCGCCTTTAAAATGATCAAAACGAGACTTGAAATCAGAATTTTTGTCGGAGGCATGATATATACATACATACATATATATATATATATATATATATATATATATATATATATATATATGGTCGATTCCAGCGAGAAAGTGTACACGGTGTTTTTGATCATGTTCAGGCCAATAAAAAAATCCAAAAAATGTAGGAACCTCAATTTGCGTCTTATGTATCCGCACGGTGAACTTATTCGTGCCGCATTTGCTCCAACTTCATTGAAGTGAACTTTTTTTTAACGATTTAATAAACATGCCAGTTTTGTGCGCGCAGTCTCTGGTATCAAGAGAAAGAATCACTTCTCTTCTCTCTCT
>CALNVZ010001397.1:112987-123616 GCA_940671915.1 Paracentrotus lividus
AAATCCTTTTTCCTATTCCATTCAAGGCACGTTTGCCGATTGACACAATCTGTACATAACAGATGTGAATTAACCTTCTCTAATTTATTTCAAAATACAAAATGAATAATATTTACTGAGATGGATTTTCATTACTTATAAAAAAAAATGAAAACAAAACTAAACGTTGATTTTTTTTTTCCGACTTATCCTTTTTTTAGATTTCATTTATCAGGTTGTTTATGTTTCTATATAATGAATTGCAATCTGGAGTTCAATACGGAGCAAACTTGCCCCATTCTTTAAGTTATCTTTAATTTCCAAATTGGGATTTCATGCGTATTACTCAGACCTCATAATTTCATAAGTTATCCAAACCATGTTGATTAAAGTAAAGTTGACTTCATTTCATTTTATTTTTTGATGAAAATGAAATGATGTAAAAGTGACAGATGCAGACGTATATCGCTCTCTTTAATCATACAGTGGAGCAGAAATATCAATTTGTGGATATTCAGCCTGGATGTGTGTCATTGACGTATTATATTCTCTCAAAATACTTTGATTTTGGTTACGTTCGAGCAAGAGGTCTTTAATTATTTCCAATATTCATATCATATCAAGAAGCAGTCAGTTATGAATATTTTAACTCATAACCAGTTCAAGACAGTCACTGTTACCCACAAATAGTATCATTGGAATAAGATAACAGAATGGGATACTCATATGTGCATGTAAGTGCCTATATATATACGACGATACAATACAACATTTTTTTTATTAGTTAAAGGAAGGGTATAATGAATATTTAGATTTTAATATGATATATAGCTAATATTTTGTTCGTTTATGGTTTCACGCTTATGTAAATATGATTTCAGAATAAACATGAGGAAAGAATGCCTATACCAGTTAGTGAATCATTAAAAAAAAAGTGCTCTACATCTATAATGTAATGTTCGTCGAAAGACATTTGATTAACTTTTTTTCTTCGAATTATGTTAAAGTATTTATGTTAGACAGAAGATATCGTATTCATTTTTTATTGTTGGCTAGGGGCTGATGCTATTAATAAATATTCGCAATAAATTATTCTCATGTGTGAATCTTTTAGTTTAGACGTTTATCATTTTAATCGGTATTTATGCTTGTTATCATGCACAATGTTGAGAAAAATACCTTACACTTATTAGTACCAATAATCTTGATTAAAAGGTATAAACATACAATAAACCGGACAAATATTGACGTTTTTGGTTAAAAGTTAGTGTTTCCCCAATACTTGGTAGTATGTTCCCATATATTGGCTGAGAAAGATATTTTTCACAAGAAACAATTAGTTTGATACCCCTACACGATTATTATATCAATTGGATCCAAACAAATAGTTTAAAATATACATGTAAGCCAGTTATACCTATGTTACCTACGAATACATTAGCTGTTACCTACGAATACATATGTTTCTACCTCTTCTATAAACAAAAGTAATGGGCGGATTCCAATTTTTTTAGGGTTTTAATGAGGAGTCATTCTCTTTTCTTTCAGTAAGATATGACATATCTTAATTAGCGTCGTGAAGATTAAACAATGCAAACTGACACAACCCCATGTTTTTCAAACAGATTGCCTTAAAACTATAACTTTAATGAGATATGGCAAATACAAGGAAATTAGGAGCACAAGCCCTGCTCTTACCGATTTTAACTATTGTTAGAATCTTATTGATGGAATGGAATGACATATTTGGAAGGAAAATGTATATTAGGAAGGCAAAATTCTGACTGTATCACATTAGGGTACGTGTATTCGTAGGTAACATGCAAAAAATATGTTTTATTTTACTCCTCTGCCAAAAAGTCAATTTGGGAGATTAAGCGTGGCAATTTATCACACGAATAGGTTGATATGTTGGCTTTTAGTGGGTCAAAGGACTAAATCATCAAAGAGGTTCTAAATTTGGACTCAACTTTTTCGCCGTGTACACTTTTCGCTGGAATCGACCATATATATATATATATATATATATATATATATATATATATATATATATATATATATATCTATATATATATAGTAAATAGTGGTAGGAAAATACGAGCTGTGATTGGCTTGATTGGTACCACGTGACCTACCTTCAAAAAGTTATATTGTACATAATGTACAATATAACTTTCAATTTTGGGAGGGGAAAGCCCGTGTTAAATGAATGGGGAAAATATCGATAATATCGATACTCGTGAAGATTATTGATTGATCAACGCGACGCGACTGAAGTGAAATTTGCGAAATTTGCTGAAAATGGATTTTAAACACGGAGAGCGATCCATTGGTTTCACTCACTGAGGCCAAACAGGGATCTGTAACAAGACGATAATAATTTTTCAAAAACTAACAATTTTCTGCAGTTTTCTTCGAATATTTTGTGATCGTATTCTTGAAATAAAGTGGACTTAAGCAGCTGACGTGACATGATCGACCGAGCGATTTCCCTCGAACCCAACGGGTGCCTTTGTTACACGAAGCCAGAGTGGACGGGTAGCTAGCTGCTAGCGAAGCGCTTGCATGCCAATGACTGCATATGTTTCGTTCTCGGCCGGGTTGATCGTTCTCTTGATTTTGGAGTGAAATAAAAGCAGTTTGCATTGGAAATTTACAAATAAAGAGTAAGTTTAAAGTACCATGAAATCGTCCTAACGAACATTGTTATGATACCAGAACTGTATAGCGTTGGATACCCTTGCCTGATCGATGAACCGCATGTCGTAATTTGCTTTGTATTAATTTTAATTGCCAACGATGAATGAACCAGGGATAGGCATGGGAGCGCTTAGCGAGCACTTACCCGTCCGCCCTGGCTTCGTTTAATGTAAGGAGCCCGTTGAGTTCGAGGGAAAAGAATTTACTGCGGCGCATGCCACGGCAGTTCGTGTATCACGCAGGCAGCGTCCCGGGGAGGTTGATCGGGGCTACACCAATGTCAACTTAATTTAGGGGTCTATTTACTAAATTTATAATAAATAGTGAACGCTCTATCTTGCACCATTACTGGACTATAAAAACTCCAAATACTAAATTACCCCTCGTGCAGATCTATTTCACCTCGGCCTGCGGACTCGGAGAAACAAATCTGCACTCGGGATAATTTAGTATTTGTCGTACTTATAATCCAGTATATTGCGCGATAGATTGTACACTATTTATATAATATATATATATATATATATATACAGTGGTGGCCAAAATTATTAGAACATCAAGCATATTTAAATGATTTTAATAATTTTCATTCAGTTGACCGTTCACATATCTATAAAATGGTTGGAATGTCTCCGAATATCATCAATATGCTTTAAAAACTAAATGAAAAAGCCATGCGTTGGGAACTCACCCCCAAGTCGCCCTTTTTTATGTCACCCCACCAATTGCAAAATTTAAAAATCTTGCCCCTTTCAGGATCAAAGTGTCATATTGTTAAACATTTTAAGCCTCTTCCTACAAAAGTATTTATATTCTGAAAGGAAATTTCATGAGGATGTCAAAAATGGCATTCATAACAACACAGGGTGAAGTAGTGACATCTTATGTGGGATTTTAAAATTATTTTTGAAGGGCACCAATTTTTTAATTCAGTGCCCCTATTTAAGTCTATTGTTCCAATGACCCTTAATATTTCAACATATTTGAATTGCTCATGCAATTTCCTTTAAAAAATATATATTTACAAGGAGTGTCTTCCTTAAATTAAAAAAAATATTAACCTTCATTGGGCATGGTTATTTTGGTCATCTAACCACCAAGGGTGGGGGCGAATCCACCTCCCCATTTGACCAAATTTGCTGAAACTTAGAATGTATTTGAGGTATATCCCTTATACAAAAATAAGCTTGTCGCAAGCTAGTTTCTAGCTTGTCACAATCTTATTAAGCGTGTTTTTCAGAAAATAAGCGTGCTGCAATCTAGCTGCCACCTAAAAACTAACTTACAACATAATAACCGTCTTGAAACTGGCTTGCCACAGAGACTGACTAGCTTGTGACTAGCTAGTGCACTAGCTTGCAGAAAAACAAGCTAGTTTGCATATTAGAGGGCTAGATAGTGACAAGCTTGTCACAAAATGTTCAAGGTAGTTGCAAGCGTGCCAATATTTTTACTCTCCTGTGACTAGCTAGTGCACTAGCTTGCAGGAAAACAAGCTAGTTTGCATAAGAGGTCTAGATAGTGACAAGCTTGTCATAAAATTTTCAAGTTAGTTACATACAGTCATTACCCTCCTGCAACTAGCTTGCAACTAGCTAGCTTGGAGGAATTAATGTGAATTTAAACTCCCACTATTTGAACCCTCCCATTACTAGCTTGAGACTAGCTTGCAGGAAAATTTGCAAGTTGGTTAGAAACTGCCACTATTTGAACTCTCCCATTACTAGCTTGTGACTAGCTTGCAGGAATATTTGCAAGTTGGTTGTATAAACGTGCCAATAGTGAACCCACCTATGACTAGCTTGTGACTAGCTTGCCGAAAACAGGAGAGCAGCTAGCAAGTGACAAGCTTCCCAGAAAATTTGCAAGATAGTTGGAGAAAAAGTGACAAGTTTGCAAATAAGTTAGTTGCAAGCTGCACAAACAAGCTATAAATGCAAATTAGGTAATTTGAATACAAAACACAGGGTGTGTGCAATTTAGTACTTTTGTACAATCTATTTGATTTAAAAGTAATTAACTCCATTTCTGATAATTTGATTCAATTAAAAAATTTTCCTAAATGTTAAGATTGATCAATAAACAACATGCAGAGAATTTCAATAATATATTTCAATTACGCGTAATTAAACAGGAATTCAAGAATAACTAACCAAGAAAAAAGTACATTGACATACAACACAAAATTAATATAAATGGCAGACGAGACTGTGGCAAGCTATACAATGAAGCTGCATATACTAGCTTGCAGCAAGCTTGTTTCAAATAGCTTGTGGGAAGCTGGTTTTTCTTGAACTAGTTTGTTTTTGGCAAGCTGCATGCTTGCTGAACTAGCTTCCACAAGCTTATACGCTTGCCAAACTAGCTTGCTCAATTACAAGTTTGTCGCTAGCTAGTGTTGCAACAAGCTTGTTTAACTAGCTAGTTTCGTTAGAAATATGTAAATGAGCTGCACGCTTGCCAAACTAGTTTGTTACAAGCTTATCTTACTAGCTAGTGTCAAGTTTTGTTCCAAAACAAGCTAGTCACTGAGCTAGTTCTATAGCTTGCTGCAAGCTAGTTTGAGCTAGCGAGCGTGCAACTCATTTACATATTTGGAACGAAACTAGCTAGTCGCAAGCTAGTTAAAGAAGCTTGTACAAAACGTATGAAAATTTGTATAAGGGATTAGAATAAATAAGCCTGCTAAGTTTCATACTTGCACCTCAAATACTTTTTGAGCAATCGGCATATGTATTTGGCATTTTACTTTTTTGCATTTGGACTACATGTTTAATACACAAGTCTATGGGGAAATCAAAAGCGAATAGCGCAACTATTTTTAATTTTGCGCATTACCAGATGGTCGAAACTATAGAAATTTGGTATCAACATATACGTAAGACCCTATGCTAAAAAGTCATGAAAGCTCATGCCACACAAAAGATATTTTTAATCTGATTTCGGCAAATGAACTAGGTCATTGATAATCCCATAGACTTTGTGTAGGTTCAGGTGTTCTAATAATTTTGGCCACCACTGTATATATATATCTATATATATATATATATATATATATATATATATATATATATATATATATATATATATATATATATTAATTGTACAAAAGTACTGCGTCATGCGCCAAACAGTGACATTTATTTACATTAATCACAAACATTGTTAATTATAAAAAAAATTGAAATTCCCATAGATATTAACACTTATGAAATAGAACGACATCTTCAAAAATGAGTTCTTTCGTTAAAAAAGGGTAAATTTATCAAATTACACGAACACAAAAACGAAATTATAGATGCTATAATCAGATCTATTTCAAAACTTCACATAACAAAATGTACCTAGGGAGCAAATAGGGTGGACCTGACATGTCGAGATATAAAAAGTTGTCCTATCTAGGATGGTTGTATGGACCCTAACCAACATCGCTAGGGTGGACAACTCTTTAGATCAGCTGCGGGAGGGTCCCTACAGGTGGGGGCGTCCAAAATAGCCGCCCCTTTTACAAAAATTAGTATTCTGACCACAACTAATAATAATAATAATAATAACAATAACGCATTTGTATAGAGCCATCTGTCTAGTTAAACTATTCCGAGGGGCAAGAAAAGTTGAAGAAAAGTTTTAAATACATTGAGTTTGCTATCAAATTAAAGATGATAAAATTTCCTACAATTTGGTATTATTTTTAATAGTGATAATATTCCGTAAGGGTAAAATTTCAAGTGTTCAAGTTTATTTTTTCATTTTTTTTTGCTAAAAATTAATTTTTTATCTTTTTACTGTTTTACCTCATGTAATAATCATGTCAGGATCTGAAGCGTGAAACCATTCAGAAATGTGCCCCTATGCATGGACAACAGTATGTAAAAAAAGACAAAGAAATTCCCTTTTTCACTAAAAAGATATAATGCCATAAAGTTATGAATGCAGTATACGGAAAAACAACGTTTTAGCTCCATTTATGTGGAAAACCCATACATACACGTGTTATACCCTATTACAACACGTGCTTATGTATTACAAGGCGTGATCTAACAATTTTATGAATAAAATTTAAACAAGTTTTCATGAGGGTTAATAAACAACGCTGTGCTATGATGGACTACTCATCTAGTCTACTGTGAACGGCGAGGGGGTCTAGAGTACAGGGCCTTGGGAGGGGGGGGGGCGGAAAGTGTAATTTTAGTACAGTACACATAAAGGTTGGATATTATTATTTTTGTTGTTGTTGTTGCTCTAGCCACATCATTTTGCCCCGGCTTTAATTTTTTTTTAATTTGTTTGTCCCCGCTTTCACTTTTCAGGAACCAGGTATCTTAGCCGTTCCCAAACCATTTCCCAGATCGACAAATAAAACAAAAAAAGTATGTCAACCCCCAATACCATTTTTGCGATTTTTTTTTTCCTTCCAATTTTGGGGCCCCTTTTGTTTTTTCCATGATGCTAACCAAAGCCCCCCTTAGTCCTGCCCTCACAAAACGCGTTTGATGTGTAGAGTGTATTGTTCTTTAACTTAAATCTAGGTTTGTGGTTACAGGCTTAGGTCTATTGTCTGGGAGAAGGTTCAAAGTTTATTTTGGTCGTAAAGGTTGGATTTATTATTATTATTATTATTATTATTATTATTTTCTCAGTTTCAGCCATATCATTTCGCACCAGCTTTAAATCTTATTTTTATTTCCTAACTTTTACTTTTTGGGACTTCAGCTATATCTTGGACGGTCCCCCAAACCATACCCGGAGATTGAAAAATAAAAAAGGAAAATTTTTTCATTTTTCCCCTACTTAATGGGATGCCGCCCCTTTTTTTTTATTAACCAAAGCCTCCTCCATCCTATACCCCACGAAACGCGTCTGAGGTATAGGGTTGATTGGTCTTAAGTTAAATCTAGGTTTAAGGTTTAGGTCTCTTGCCTAGGGAAGGAGTTGACAGGTTTAAGTAAAAAGCGTGGCTGGTAAAAAAAATTGAAATATTTTATTTCACAGTATATGGTAAAAACAAAGGAAAAAAAAACAAAACCTTTAAACCTTTAATTGTTATCACTTTTTTTTATTCAGCCTTCATAACAAGGCTGTAAATGGTAACAATGGTTTATTTTTCTTTGTCATTTATGTTTTGCTGAGATTGTAAAATAGATTTTTGGGAAATTAGAAATTTCCGTGGTGTAAAAATTAATAAAATACATTTTTTTTTTTACCCCAATCAAAATAAACTTTGAACCTTCTCCACAATAGACCTAAGTCTGTAACCACAAACATAGATTTAGGTTAAAGAACAATAACAACCCTACACATCAAACCATTTCGTGAGGGTAGGACGGAGGGGTTTGGTTAGCATCATGGAAAAACAAAAAGGGGCCCCAAAATTAGAAGGGGAAAAAATCGCAAAAAAAAATTGGTATTGTGGGGGTTAACATACTTTTTTTTTCAATTCGGGGTATGGTTTGGGGAACGACTAAAATATATATATACAACGACAACTAAAAATAATAATATCCAACCTTTATGTGTACTGTACTAAAAATTTACACTTTCCGCCCCCCCCCCCTCCCCATGGTCCCTGTACTCTAGACCCCCTCGCCGTTCTCAACAGACTAGATGAATAGTCCATCATAGCACAGCGTTGTTTATTAACCTTCATGAAAACTTGTTTAAATTTTATTTGTAAAAGACATATACACGTGCTGTAATAGGGTATAACACGTGTATGTATGGGTTTTCCACATAAATGGGGCAAAAACGTTGTTTTTTCCGTATACTGCATTCATAACTTTATGGCGTTATATATTTTTATTGGAAGGGGAAATTTCTTTGTCTTTTTCACATACTGTTGTCCATGCATAGGGGCACATTTCTGAAAAGTTTCACACTTCAGCTCCTCACATGATTATTACAATATTATTAGATTAGAACAATAAAAAGATAAAAATTAATTTTTTGAAAAAAATGAAAACTTTAACACTTAAAATTTTACCCTTACGGAATATTATTACCATTGAAAATAATACCAAATAATAGGAAATTTCATCATCTTTAATTTGATACCAAACTCAAAACTTTTTCTTTAACCAGTTGTGGTCAGAATACTAATTTTTGTAAAAGCGGCGGCTATTTTGGACGCCCCCACCTGTAGGGACCCTCCTGCAGCTGATCTGAAGAGTTGTCCGCCCTAGCGATGTTGGTTAGGGTCCATAAAACCACTTTTTATATCTCGACATGTCAGCTTTTTCAAAAATATGGGGTTTTGCTCTCTGGGTAATGCGACCCTACTTCAGATAATCGTTCGATGGTGCCAATTTCCTACATTATTAATTAATACATTTTAACGTGTCCAGACTCTTAGAACGGTCACACCTTCTAAAATAATCTATACAAAAATGTTTGTATGAGTATATTCATTGTTGATAATAATGACCCCCCCCCCCCACCCCCCCAAAAAAAAAAGTTACGGAAAATGTATAATCATATATGTAGGCATGATATAGTCTAGAGCCATTTTCAAAAAAGAGGCCTTTAGAAGCTTTTAGAAGTATATTTAAATAAAAGTTGGGAACCGGTCTATTTCACATAATTCAAGTGTGCTAATTCTGATAAGACCGGTTCCCAAGCCGATTTTTCAATTTTTTACCACTTAATTTGCATAAACAAAATTGATCATTTTTGAGCTTCTGTCTCCACTTTTCCCTGGTTGTTTTCACTTTTTACCCCCATAACGGCCGCCTAATTTCGCACTCACAATAACTATTATGTTAAATTGCTAGAATAATCCTTACAATTTAAGAAAACAATCAATTCAATGATTTGAAGCTAATTAATTATGCAAATGTATGCAAGTTTGCTATACTTTCATCAACTTAAGTCAAACATTTGTAAACTGTGGTTCAGATATCCTTCATAACATTTTAAATTATTTTAACCCTTTAGAACCTAGAGACTGCGGGAAAAAAGTCAGCTTACTCCCGAACGGAAAGAGTTTTGCTGCGTGTACATCAGGGTTTTTCAATAAGAAGTACTAGTAAAACATACTTGTTTTGTGCAGAATCGGACAGCACACAACCTATGTGTAATGCACAACAAATAATGTCATGTTTGATCACATACGATTTATTTTATCATGACTATAGCATGCGTAAAACAGGGGCGGTTTGGGGCGGTTTAGTGAGCAAGCTGAGGGGCGGTCTAGGGCAGTTTAGGTGCTAAAAGGTTAAAGCCCCCAAAATATTATTTCAATTCAATTCAATTCAATTCATTTATTTCCACTTCAAGATAAAAACATTTCATACATACATATAAATATACAAACAAACAAGGTAATACAAAATATCTTTGGTGGGAGGATCATAACAAGCACATAAACGGCTTGTTGGAAATGATCCTCAAAAACATGCAAAACAAAAACTGGTTTAAACTTAGGATACATGAAAATGGAAATATGATTACAAGATACAAAAATATATAAGCGAAGAAAAGAAGGGAATATAGAAAACTGGAAAATACATTTTGTACATTATTACATTCGATGAAAAATATATTGCCTACATTGTCTTTTGAATTGATATATTGTCCTACTATTCTTAAGGGAGATGGGAAGGTTGTTCCATAGAAATTTATAAAATATGGAAGATTGTGTTAATGCAATTCGATTAAAAGGGGGGGGGGGTGAATATTATGTGCATTTCTTGTATTGTAATTGTGGATGCAATCATTCATAGTAAAATAGTTACTAAAAACTTCAGGAAGCATATTATTTTGTAACTTAAACATAAACATAGCAGTTTCCAGCGATATAAATTCGTTAATAGGTAATAATATATATTATATAAATAAAGGTTTGCTGGAAGATAGATATGAAGAATGTGTTATTAATCGGATACCTCTTTTCTGTAATTTTAGAATCCTTGTAACGTTTTTCTTTGCTGTGAAGCCCCAAACGGTGATACAATA
>CALNVZ010001399.1:0-10202 GCA_940671915.1 Paracentrotus lividus
AAAGAGAGAGAGATTGGGGGCGTGTTAAAGGCGGTTCAAGTGGCGTGGTTTGCGCTATGAGCAGGAACTTGGAGGGAAAGTGGAGTCAATGATGGTGAGTGTGTGATGCGGGTTGTGTTATGCGTGTTTCCCAACACTACAGGCTGCAGCCTGTTTATTAAAGAACAGCAGGTATCGGGGTTTTGCAAATAACTACAGTTGAGATGCTAGCAGATATTAAAGTCAATTATGGATTATAGACTGATCTGCTGAAGTTATATTATCATAAATATGAAGGAAATGGAAAATGGTGGTGGAACACTAGACATTGATTAAGATTGACGATTGAGCAAGTATGGAGAAAATTGTAGGCATGATTTGTAATCGGTATACTAGCTTTATTTTGCCTAATTACATACCTGAGAAATTTCATTTCTCTTAAGTTTGTACATAATAAGTATTAAATGGAGACTGATTCCTTCCAAACCTATGCCTGACAGTAACCCCCACCCCCCCCCCCCCCTCGAAAGAGAGAGAGAGAGAGAGAGAGAGAGAGAGAGAGGAAAAAGGGGATTTTTTAATGGTGTGTTGACACTTCAACTTATTTCACCATGATTATATGTGGCCATGCGTTTTGAACTGGCACCCTTCCTGTGTTACACCACTAAATCTAAAAATCATGCACCTGTCAGGATCAAAGTGTCATAACTTTTTGAAGTATAACTCTAACCCTACAAAAGTATACATTTTTGAAAGGAAATATCCACTACAATGTAGGGTGAAGTAGTACCATATTTAGATTAAATATTAAATTTTTTGGGGCCCTAATTTTTTTTACTGCAGCCCCCAAATATTTTTTCTCCCTTGATCCAGGTCGTAATTGCTCACCATATTTGAATTGCTCCTGAAATTTCCTTTCAGAAAATATATAGTTTGTAGGGGGGGTTTCTTCATTTAATAAAAAATTCTTAACCGTAAAAGGGCCCAATATTTTGGTCAACCTGGGCCAAGGAGGGGGCTGCCCCCTCCTCAAGATCTCGCCATGGTGGGGCTAAAGTTTATGAAAACTTGCATTGTAGGTGGGCTATCTTAAGATGAAGAAGCTCACAAAGTTTCAGGCCCCTATCACAAGTAATCTTTGAGTTATCTGCATTTTATGTAACGTCACTCAACATACAACATAACTGTATTGAGTTACTTTATGTACAATACACAGTCAATGATAATTGTCATTTTAAGCGCGCGCAGCGCGAGATTTTCAAGACTGCGCATTACCAAATGGCTGGAATTTTATAACTGTGGTGTCAAAAGATGCATGAGACTCTCTAAAGCTATAAAATAAGCTTACAGCACAAAATAAATCCATAAAGTTATCATGGTTATCACAGGAGGGTGCGAAATCCCATAGACTTTGTTGTACCTCTTCCCCCCCCCAACCACCCTCGCCATTCGTTTCTATCGCGTGCCATTTAGCGATTTCAAGTGCGAGTACGTTCAAATTCACAGGTCTGATAAGAGCTTGCATTCAGCTTTCAAATAACACCAATTTCATAATAAATACCCCTCTATTTAGCCAAGATGTCATACATTAACTGAAAAAAAAATTGGAAAGCGTAACAAAACCACCCTTTTTGGGTGGCGAGTTCAAAACACATGGCCATATCAGCCATTCCGTGTAACTAGCACGCCCACTGCTTAAAATTTCAAATATAACAGTGAAAAAAATTTAGTACTTTTGAGTAGGTATATATTCATGGTATAAATCTAAAATTTCATCACCTTTTATCATCAAAACAACCGAGTTACACTATCTCAAAGAGACAACAAATTTGCTCCAAAAAGTAATGTTTTTGGTAATGATTTTAATAATACTATTTAAAGCATGTTCCATAGTTGAGTAGATTCATAAATTTTAAGTATTCTGTTTCATTTTATACCCATTCTTGTCATATCACTTTGTTCCTGCATTTGTCTAAACCTAGCTTGACAATATTTCAAATTGAAAACACCCTCGAAATGTGTCCCGCGAGTCCACAAAAATAACATCATATTTTAGTTCATTTAAAAAGTAGTAGAGTGTATGGTTGTAGTTGATAAAAAGTAAGGGAGCTTAGGGTCCTCAATCATACCACCAAAGAAAATTTCGAAGTGGGAGACCTTCATTATGAAAAAAACACCCTAAAGCACTGTCACGCGAGTCACATTAGGGTTCTTAGGGTACTGTCACGAGAGTCACATTTTACAAAACTAGCAAAGTTTGGGGAAATAAAGGTATTGCATTAGGATTTTGTTGAAAAAAGAAATATATCTGCTTCTAATAACTCTTGTAAAATGTTCTGATTGTCAAATTTAAGGTAACAATTGGGTTTTTGGGCATAATGAGAAACTAGCAGCAGTGCCCGTAGCAGCACAGTGGGTTAGGCACATAATCTATTTTATTTTGATTGTTACCTATACAAATTTAATACCAACTTAAAAAAAAAAAAAAAACCGATTTTCACACCCGACCACGCCCATTTTTTTTTTTTTTTTTTTGAAATATGTATATTAAAATAAAGAAGAAATGTTTATGTTATCATAATTACATATTATAAAATGTTTCGATACCATGCCAGCAGTCCACCATATGATTCATTAATTTCCCTTTCTCTCTCTATCTTTCCGCTATACTTTCCCCTTATTTGTTTTAAAAAGAATAATATCGGCCTCCAAGAAGGTTGCATACCAATCATAGGGGATTGAGTTAAGTCCGTCCATTGGGTTTTATTCTTTCCTCCCATTTCTATTAATTTTTTTAAATTTTATTTCTTTATTTCTATATTTTAATTTGCTTTTCGATCACTTTTGCTTCCCCTTCAGTTCAGTTTAGCTCCCCTCTTGAGGTAAATTTGGCCCCCCTTAAGCCCCCACCCCAAAATACGCGCATGTTGCTCATCGTTTACTTTTCTTTTTCTTTTCCTTTCCGTATTTGGCCCATATATATTTTATTATCTTATATCAGTTTGATTGAAGACACTCATTTTCAGAAACGTATAATTAGATTGAATAATGCTTTATTAAAACATTTATCCTTGAAACGTGCCTATCAACCAAATATCATAAAACATCCCCCCCCCCAAAAAAAAAAAACGAATCCAGTTTTAGACTGAGAGGTGAGGTATATTTTACAATGTGCATGATATCTGCATGAATTAAAATGTGTAAGTGACATGTGAGCTATTTGATTGCTTCAAATTACATTTTTGCTCGCTTGTACTGCGTCCATTGGAAGAACAATTTCCCCTTGTGCTACAGTCACACAGAACATTACGTTGAGTACGTCCGTTGCGTCCAAAAATTATTTTCTTATTTTGCGATCCCCACGGATGCCTACCCGTCATAGTCAGCAGTGGAAATATTGATAATTTCGTTCATCCAGTAAAACAGAGAACTACATAAGAAGTGATAGAATAGAAGAAGAAATAAACACAAACGTATACTGTACGTACGTGTCTGTGTGACTGCAGCATTAGTTTATTTGCTTTTCCCGTATAACGTAATATTATATTCAATTTGAAATTTGTCCTTATACTCCCTTACTATTTTACTTTATTCTCTCTCTCTCTCTCTCTCTCTCTCTCCGTCCCTCCTCTCCACCTCCTCTATAAACATATCTTGTCATTTTAATACAGTTGTCATGACTATATTATTTCATGACATCTGAATGGTGATGGACTACTTGGAGCCCTAACTGAACTGTTAGCTGGTAAACAAATCTGAGAGGCTTATATGTTCTTTTGGGGCATTGGTCGAACAATTTCCCATTATTATTGAGTTTTCCTCGTAATAACAAATATTACATTCATTTGAAATATTATTTGATTTTCGATCATAATTGAAAATTATGTCTATTTGAATATCTTTAATTTGATAATATGTGTTTCATCTTTTAATTTCCGGCTACCTATACTGTCTTAGTTTATATATCTCTTAGAACATCCTCACCACATCTCCATAAGATGGATTTTTTAATTATTATTTTATATGACGCACCTTTTTCCTTCACTCTCTCTTTTGGTGTATATTTTTTATGACGCCCTTTTAAAATTTCATTAAAAAAATAAAAAAACAAACAAATGAAAACAATTTCAGCCGACCCATTTTTTTTTTTTTTTTTTTTTTACTGTTGTTGTTTAAAATATATTAATAAAAGAGGAATATCGTGTTGTTATATACATGTAAAAATGTTTCGATACCTTGAAAACCGTCCGCCATAGATTGTTTATTCCTTTCCCCCATTTCTCTCTCTCTCTTTTCTTTCTCTCTCTCTATCTTTCCCCTCCGAGGCAAGTTTCTTTCTGATACATATTTATATATGCGATTAGACTTCTTTTCCTTCTGGCTAGATTTTGCTAACTTTGCATTCGGAATTAATATCAATCATCACACAAAAAAAAAAAAAAAAAAAACAACAACAACAACAACAAAAAAAACACAAAACACACATTTCAGGCTCTGCTAATCAACGAATTTATTCAAAATATTATAGTCACCACTTACTTTTATCCTTTTCTCGTTCCATCCTCTTTCTATACTTTCTATAGTTTACTTTCTTTTTCCTTTTCCTCTCCAGATTTTGCCACATTTATTCTTTTTTTAACTCACCCTATATGGTTTAATTGAAGACATTCCTTTTCAGGATGTATCATCTCAGGTATTAAATATTTTATCAAAACATTATTCTTGAAGCGCGCAGCCCTCCTGAACGGAAATATCAAAAACAAAACCCAATAAATACTTTAAAAAGAAGGGGGGGGGGGGAAAAAGAAGAAAAAAAAGAAAAAAATACCCGAATTAAGTTAGACTGAGAGGTATATGAGATAATTAGTTATGATTTACACAGTAACCGGTTACGTTATATAGGCCTATAACTATTTAAAAAAAAAATATCAAAATTTTAGTGGTTGGTTTCTGTCCATCCTCCCTTACTTTTTTTTACTTTAATATAGTAATAAAAAAATTTTTAAAATATCTCTCTCACTTCTCTAATAACATGTATATTTCATTGCTTCTTTTTTCCTTTTTTCTTTTTTTTATGACGCCCCTTTCTGTCTGTCTGTCTGTCTCTCTCTCTCTCTCTGTTTTTTTTTTTTTTTTTTTTTTTTTTTTTGAAGTGATTAACTTGTTTTTGCTTTTTTAAAGACACCATAGATTTACAGCGATCGATCGATCGGAAGAAATTCCGGTCCTATCTCAGCGCAAATGGCAAAGATTACATCCAAACGGTCGTATTTCATGACTTCTGAATGTGACGTTGCACTGCTTTTTTTGTTAAGTGATTTGTTGAGCAAAGTGTCGAAACTAAAAAAACAACAACGACGGCGACAAACATTCGCACCGAACCTCGATACCAAAAGAACATAGAGGGGAAAAGCGTTACTTTCACGCGTTCATGCAGTACAGCTACGATGAAGCTGTGTGGGGTCTCGCTGCGCATCACCCGCAAAACACGCGAGAACGGGTACTACCCGTTTTCGGGCAGTGGCAGCTCTCCGTTTGATTGCCTTCGGCTTCGGCTTTATATATAGATAATGGGTAAATTTTACATTGGAATTTGGGTGAAAATAAGAAAAATGGGGTGATTTCAACCTCCTAAGATATCTGTCATGGAGTTATTAAATCTTCTGAAACTTGGCATCCTGGTAGACATATTATGAAATATAATCCCTTTAAAGTTTCAGACCCTATCTTAAATATTTTCTGAGTTTTAAAATTTATAATCATAGGTTTTCATATTGCTTTTCTATAACTTCTGTTGCTATAATACACCAAGTCAATGGGAAAATCACCATTTTGCATTGCATGTTCCAAGACCTCCAAATCATCTTGAAAGAAATAATTCTTTGTTTAAGTTGTATGTTATACAACTGACTATAAATCTTTGTTTGGTGAATTGGGCCCATTTTACTATATGAATCATGACAATTAGTTCAAGTTTTAGTCCAAAATGACACTTGTCACGCGCGGTCACACTCCTTGTCACGCAAAGTCACATTTTAAATGGTGATAGAATTAAATTGATTGGCCAAAAGATAATGAAATTTTACCAGGCCATTGCTTAATGTTTTCAAAATTATTTCCAGAAAATTTCATGTACATTGGATAAGTAACTTCTGAGGAAATTTTGAGTCAAGTACAGTAAGGTCAGAAAACTTAAATAGTGTCGCGTCATGCGAGTCACAGGAAACAAATTGAAAATATCTCCAACAAAAATGACTTTGCAACCAAATTTCTTTGTGCTAATGTGTATTGTCATTACCTTGATTGAAATAAGTAACAAAACAGGTCTGCAGTCTGCATCATTAAATTTTTAAGTAATTAGCCTTAACAAGTTGAAATTTTGTGTAAATGTCACGCGAGTCACAATGGAATGGCTGATATATATCTTTATTATTATTACCCATGCTATCATATAGACTCAAGAAGTATGGGCATATTTCTAATGTTGTCATGCTATAAAAGCCTACATATATATATTATATGTCTGTCACTTAAAATTTGTTGTGAACAAATTGATATTGATACAATTATTCTTTAAAAATATGAAACAAGATATGTGTGGAACACAGCAGGAATTCTAAAGTATATTAGTTAATAAATGAGAACAATTAAATAAAATGTCCGAGCATTATTTAAGAAAAGATATTGGACAAAGGAAGATATAAGGGGTTTCCACAAAAGTCCACTGACTAATTTAGTTCCTACATCATAAAATGATTGTAATATCATTCCTATTTATTCAAAGCTATAATTTAAATTCATGAATCAAAAATACTGTCTTTTGAAAAAAATGTTGTAATGCATGCATCCTGATTAGTTCTTGACAAAGCACATAGCTCTTTTCATCTTATAATGACATTAATATTTTTTTAATTTGAAAAACAAACCAGGGTTAAGGTACATGGTGACAAACTTTATTCAGGTAATGTGCGTGCAAATCCCCTTCACAAAGGTCTTTAATATGTTTACTAAGGGTTGAATTGTGTCACTCTTCTATTGCACATCATATCTGTACAGTACAAAGGTTCATGTTTGCATGAATATAATCCATTTGTTTACCGAAAGTAGTTGTTCAAACAGTGTTTATCATGCCCTTAGCTCTCTGCATTATGATTGATTAGTGTTGATGTGAGGGGTAATGTTATAAAATGTAATTGTGCCGTAAATATAACTTGCTCTTTAATAGCCCTTTTTACACGTATCACAGATAGTTGAAGTTTAATATGTTTGAAGCAAATATTGTAATATGTAGATGCAGTCTTCTCTTTGACTAGGCCTACACATGTCAGATAGCTGGGTTCTGCTTACCTATGTGTAAATGAATAGTAATGAGCCAAATTTAGGAAATTTATATAATGCCATAATCTCATACTTTATATTTTTTATACATATTTTCTTAATTGGCAAAACGCTTATATCACACTAGACCCAGATGAGGTAAATGCGTACCGGTAGGAAGAAAGTACTTGAATGATGTGTACTGAAAATGGTATGAAAATACCAAAGAATACCAGGTTGTGATTTATCTTCATACTATAAAAAATGTTTTCCATGTGTGCCATTTTATTTGACACAGACTGTATAGCACTACATGAATGTTATGTGTTATTGATACTGGGATTAAATTTTGATAATGGATAAAATTCTAGTTATTTATGATGAAGGTTATGCAAATATAGGCAGAAAATAATAGACAAGGATGGTGGCTGATAAATCATGCTAAAATATGATTCTAATCATTCCATTCTTATCTTTATGATTATTTTCTTCCAGATATGAATCCATTGGGGAATTTGAGAATAGAAATATCATATTCCAAAGGGCACTGCAACCAGACTGTACTTGTATGCTTAGATTTTGAACTTTAGCGCTTTATTGCAACGCCTTTCTTCAGTAATTGAACTGACAATAAATGATTATATGCGCGTTTACATTTTGGCTCAACAAATTTGATATTGGTCTAATCCCTATTATTGGGAACAGGATGATAGATAGAGCCTATTGTTTTGTATACAGCATTCACACTTGAAAGAAAGTAGGAATATTTTTATATGCCAGTTTGCCATATTGAATGATGTCTGTGCTCTTTGTAGACTGTACATGGTGAATCCAATCTAGTTTAAAATGATCATCAACTAGAACTAGATACAAATAAATACAATGTGATAAATAGGATCATAATCATGATAAAGACACAATTGTTTGCCCCATGGACAGTAATAGCATGTAGAATAATATTTTCATAATTGAGAGATATCAACATTTCCGTTCCAATCAATTGACTCCATTATTCAAGATATTAACTTATAGTGTGAACAAGGCAGGAGTACACATGAACAAGAGTGGATATTGTTAGCAAGTAATCGAGAAGTATGAGATATGCATCAACTACATGCTCAATTACTGTGTGGTATATGTGTATAATTGTTATTGATTTGGGCAGATGTTGCATGCGTTTGTTGAATTTGGTTCATATTTGAAACATTCTCTGTTTCTTACAGGTAAGCTCTGTTCCAGCTGATATTGGTTTATGATTAATTGTGTTTTTGAAAGGGATTATGTATCTACATGTATATCTAAATTGTATTTGCAGGTGTTATTTACTTTCTGTGTTGAAGGGGAAGGGGAGGGGAGGAATCTGTCTTTTATTACTACACGTATGTTATTTCATTGTATCATTAACATTTTTATATGACTGTGTTATTTTCCTGTTTCTTACTCAGACATTTGACTGTAGTTGTTTTCTACTATTATCTTGAGATTGATGCAGACTGGAATCAGAATATTAAGAGAACGGTCATAGAAGAACAAGCAACTGATACTGTACATGTCCATCTGAAATGTAAATGGAAAGCAGTTGGCTTCCGCCAAAGATTTAATTTGAGGTGAGTGTTCTTTTTAATGATTTTAAATTGAAATTATAATAATAGTAATTGTTATAATTACATTTTTTTCTTCATCTGTGTTGGCTCAGTGGATAGAGCGTCCGCCTCATAATCGGGAGGTTGTGGGTTCGAGCCCCGGCCGTGTCATACCAAAGACGTTAAAAATTTTAGTTGTTGCTTCCCTGTTTGGCGTTCAACAAGAGGGGGATAGAGCAACGTCCATCTGGCGCTGCTCGGCGGCTGCTAAGCCCACGGGAAAAGGGCAAAAAGAATATCCGATTCGGACAATAAAATTTGGAGCATTTTTTATTTATTTATTTATTTATTTTTTAAATCTCTACTGTGATATGTCCATGACTTTCCACAGAATGGAAATGTGCTACCCAAATTGAAGTTTTGTTGGGGTTTAACCTTTCAGATGCTTTTAGATGCTAAGTAAGCTATATTTTTTATATAAAATTGTATGATTAAGGGTTTACTTAATCTTTTCTGCTGAGTATACTCTGTAAGTAGTCCATAGAATAGTGTTTGTGAAGAGCAAGGAAAAACCAATATTTTAACATTAGAATTAATCCTCTGGCTCTGATATTTTTTAAGGCAATCCCTGCAAGTAGAATTATATTTCTATATTTGAAAAGCTCCCAAAAGTGGAGACTGAAGTCTCTTTGTAATCAATCCTTGATTCTCCATTCATCTCAAAGTCAAAACAGTGTAGGTTTCATCCAATGAATAATGTCTAGACAACAAGGAATTTAAAGAACTCTTTTCAGAAATCTCAATACATTCATATTTGATTCCCCCATCTTATTTATTTCTTTTTTATTCATTCTATACTGTTTATTTCAACTGATGTTTGTTGTTTTTTATTAAATAGATCTTATCTTGGCAAGATGTCCTGGTTTTTAATCATTGCAGTATTAGCTGCTACTGCATCTTTAGGTAAGAATAATTCTATACTTACTCAAATCTGGAATTCAGAATGAGTTAATCATACCACTTTTATAATTATGTCCTAAAATGTCAAGGAACTTTTAGAATCATGAAAACATATTCAGAATATGTACTCTTCAGGAATGTCAAGTTTGGTGAAAACAATCTGATCACACTTTATCTTTATACACTAACTCATTTAAAGGACTCATCCGGGCTGAAGTTTGGATTATAAGAAAAATAAAGTAAAATCGAAAAAGCACAACACTGAAAATTTCGTCAAAATCGGATAAGAAATAGCAAAGTTATGAATTTTCTTAGGTTTTGAATTTTTTAGGAAACAGTTCTTCAAATTGGCAAACTGATGAT
>CALNVZ010001400.1:12683-42337 GCA_940671915.1 Paracentrotus lividus
CAATATTATAAAGAATAAACTATGACGGTGTCAAACCATTGTGAAATTGTGAAATACGTGTGTTCAAGAAAATATTTATTGTCCTCATTATGCATGTACATCATGTTCCTAAATTCCTTCTTTTGACAATATTAATATTCAACCTGTGCTCAATGGCCCGGATCGGTACAATAATGACATACTGCGTCATGGGTTTTCATGATTGTAAAGCATTATGTTCTTTGTAGTTCTATATGAAGCCAAAGACCAATGAATTAGTGACGTTCGTGCTTAGTTCATTGTCAATGCAACAATTATTAATAAACAGTGGGACAAGTTTTCTTTTAACTTTTTATTATTTTTTTTTTTTACAATAATGCAACAATAAAAGAGTTTTCGTTGAAATGATGTCATCGCAACAAACAATTTTTGCCGGGTTAAAGTGAAATTTAAAGCAAATTACAATTTAATATACGAAATAAGTTACGCTGATCAAAGAAATTGTAACTAAGGGAAACGTTCTTTCAATACTAAAAGAGACAAGGGTATGACTCGTATGATAATATAATGTAGTTATTCGCGAAAAGTCGATTTTAAACAAGAAGAAAGACAACGTCATAGTCACTACCATTTTATAAGGTAGTTTGGATTATTACTTCTTGTAATACCATTGAGATTTAAAAGATATTTAATTAAAAATCATAAAAATTAAATTCTAATTTTATTATTTACGATATGGAAATATACATTTGCCTACCATTGCTATTTGACCTCAAATCGCCATAAATCGGAAAAATTTTGCACCGAAATTTTGCCTATCATATGCCTAATTTACCCCCCACCCCATGATTGGGCGCCCTCAATTGCGAGGAGCGGGCCGCCGCGCGAATCTAATACTCATCCTCTTACTCTCTCGCCCCAGAAAACCTCCGTATGTCTGCAAGATAGGGGACGGAGGGAGGAATGTAGGCAAATGTATAATTTCCATAATCGTAAATACATTTAAAATAAGAATTTAATTTTTATGATTTACTTCAATAGAAATATACATTTGCCTACCATTGCTACGGACCAAGCCACCACAAAAGTCGGAATGGAGGGGCAAACCATGGAGGTTATAAACCTATGGAGATGGATTGCCCGGCCGCTTTGAGGAGGGCGGGTGAAAACAACCCTCACTAGCGGCCGACATCTCTCAGGGTAAAAGGAGAAAAGAATGTGCAGCAAGAACGCCCAAAAAAGGCCGCTGTTCAATGTCTTCCACTAAACCGAACCCCTTAAAATAGGCCCAAGAGGAGCTAATGCTCCTGGCCTGATGGGCCTTGGTGAGTAGATCTCTCTTCAAGGGCCCTCACTCCCGCAAGCCTTGATAAGCGGATACTATCCAACGGGATAACACGTATCTCTAAGAAACCCCTTATGGGGTTCACGGCAGTAACCAAACAACTGTGAAGACTTTACGAAGATCTCCTCTCTTGATATACCACTTGAGGGCCCTAAAGGGGCCACCAAACCTGTCCTCTTCTGATAGACGAGACTTCCGTACAGAGGAGGCCGAATAAGATCTCGATAGAACCCCGAGAGGCTGTTGGTTCTTTAAGCGATGAATGATTGTAACAGGAATCAGCGCGAACCCCCATGTCTTCATCCCAATGAATATTGACCTGGTGATATTTGAGAGAGCATGTAGCGAACTCCTCCTTTGTCCGGAAGGAGATCCGCTAACAGAGAAAGCTTTGTCTGATGGACAGATTCACGGCAGAAAGAAAATCGAGTTTCAAAGGCTCGAACGAGGGGAACTTTGGACAAAGCCTTTCAAAAACCTTGGGAAGACTCCAAGGCTGGAGGTCAAGGGTTTAGAAATAAGGGCCGCGTTTTAAGAAAAAGCTAAAGCAACGCCGAGAGTTGGGGGGATCCGAGACCGATCCCCATATCAAAAGCCAGTTGAAATGGGGGCCGCAATAGACCGAACGGTATCCACCGAAATCGTCGAAATCAGGACCTACCCTTATCCGAACAGAGAAATAAGGAAGTCGGCAAAAAGAGGCAAAGGGAGGGCCTCTCTGGGACACCCCCAGCGGTTTCGCACCAGGCAAAGAAAGCCTACAAGCGCGAATGTAAACAATCCTAGTCGACTTTCCGTCTACTCTTCAACTAGCAGCTCAGCCTGCTCTGTTCCCGAAAAGCCTTTCATCCCTAGCCCGCGGCCGATAATAGAGGGCCCAAGCAGTGAGATAAGGAGCATGGATCCGCATGAAGAGCTTCCGACAAAGGTTGACAGAGGACCAAGTCCCGGTACGGCCGTGAAGGGCAGCGGTTCCCCCACTAACAGGGGCAACAGAAATCTGGAAACCAGGGCTCGGTAACCGGGGCCAGTGGAGCGATCAAGGACCACTGTTGCCCGATTCCTCTCCTTGATCTTTCTGAGAACATAGGTATCAGCTTTGCACCATGGTGGAAAGGCGACGCCTTCCACCCCTTTCCAATGAAGAGGGAGAAACGCGTCCCAGCAACGAAAGACCGAAGTCTCCTGACTCGGAGCAAAACCGAGGAAGTCTGTTTGTTTCAGAGAGGGTGCAAACAGATCTATTCCAGGCTCCCGAATCTCAGAATTACTAACTCGAAGGACATGAAGGACAACATCCATCCGATGGCAGCGGAACCGACCCGGATAGAAAATCCGCCTATGAGATTGTCCTTCCCCCGGAATGTGGGATGCCACCGGGATGATCTGCCTCCCGATTGCACCATTCCCAAAAGGAGAACGCTACTCTGTTCCAACTCCAAAGAGTTGTGTCCCTCTTGTTTGTGATGTAAGCCCTTCACCAGAGGTGGTTGTCCGTGAAATCACATGACGCCACCAACAGGTCGCGGAAACGTTGGAGGACAAAACAGAAAACTGACAAAAGTTCAGAACGTTGATGTGAGGCAGTGGCCTCGGAAGGGGCCCCCAAGAATCCGGAAAACATCCGACCTTGACAATTGGCCCAACCTTTAAGGACGCGTCGTGGTCACTGTAATTGAGGGAAAGAGGGTCCTTGGGAAATCTCTTTCCCTGAAGAAGGGAAGGTACGGTTCGTCCAAGGAGAGGGAAGAAGCTTCTTGATCCCATCGGCAAAGGAATCCAAGACCCAGAAAGGGAGGGGCCTTTGAGATTTACGGCCTGAAAAAACTTCAGGAGATGAGCTGAAAAGGTCTCATAAAGGACGGACAATTCGGGCAAGATGTCCACCAGACTGGCCAAAAGGACCAACCATCCAACCAAAACCTCGGCTCGAACCCTCCGCATGCTCAGAGGGACCCGCAAGGATTGAACCAGTAGGGTCTCTACCCTCTCCGAGACCGGCCCGAGGCCAAGTGATTCTAGATCCAACTGGCGCCCAAAGGGTAAAAAGGAGTTCGGATGGGAAATGAATCCGAAATCTTGGACCAGTTGATTCATGAAATTCCCAAACTCTTCGGTTGGTTTCCACTAAACAGCGAAAGATGGTGGAGAAACGCAGAACCTCCGAATCGCGACGAAGAAAAGAAGCCAATCGGGTCTAAAGTAGGCCAAAGATCCGAAGGCCCTTGCCCCCTGAGAACGACAATATCAACGGCTGGAGACCACCGTGGTTGGAAAAACTCTGGGAGCTGGGGGCGCAGTCGACAAGGAAGAAGCTTTGAAGCGAAAAGGTTCTCCTTTCCTACGCCAAATCCCAACAAGATCCCTCGACGAGGGGTCTATTGGACTGGAAAAAAATTAAAGGGCACGCTCAAGGTCGAGACTACCGCAATCGTCCTGGCCGAGAAGCCGGAGAATAGAGCTAGATGGTCCATCCCTGAAGGGCGACCTTTGCGGGATGTGCCTGTTGATCCTCTTTCATGGCTTTAGGATCATTCCTGAAGCGATCCGAACGCTGATTACAAAACGGCGGAGAGACACAGGCGGGTCGTGATCTTCTCACACCGTTCGACAGCGTCCCTTTTACCAGGAGTGAGGGTAACTTCCGAAACCGATATGGCTCCTTGAAAAAGGATCGACATGTGGTGGTGATCGACTTCGGATAACCCCTCTTGGAAGGGTTCTTCTAAGATCTAATCCGAAGACCGTTCTTGATCACGGAAGAGGGACGAAAACGTCGTCCGTGATTGACTTCCAAAGACTGGAAGAACTTCCGAAGTCGACCACCTACACGGATTCTCCCAAGCGAACTCGGGAAGTCATCTGAAATAATGCTTCCACGCCTACCGAAAAGGGCTGACTCTCCGCTACGCCTCGGGAAAGCCCCTAACACTCCACCTCCTCAACGGGGGAGTCTGGTCTTAGAAACGGACACCTGTCGATCATAAAAATCATGAGAAGAAAGTTCGGCTACTCTACGATCCTGAGAGGAAGGCTTGCGGGTCGACCTGGCAGGGAACGGAAGTCTTCTTGTTCCTCTTCTTCTGCCCCTCCTAAAAGAGAGCTTTGAGAGCCAGATTTAGCGGAAACTAGGAAGATGCATGGATCTGACGAACATCTCTAATGATGTAGAGAGTTCCTTGCCTTCTTACCGTTGAATTCCATTCTTCTGTAAGAATGGTCTGCCAAAGTGTTCCCACAAAGAAAAGGGGGAAGACACGTCAATCTCCTTGGGGGAACCATATCCGGAGAATGAGGATTGTTTGATATGAAGAGTCTCAAAGAACATGAACCCTCTACGGGGCATTATCCACCAAGGTGGATGCGCCGCCAATCTGGAAGAACCCAAGAGAGAAAGAAACCTCCATAAAGAGCCAAAAAGAATCTCGGGCCCTGTCCGGCGGAGAGAAGAAAATGTCAAACTCCTGGGAGCCAGCCCAAAGAGTTTCCAAGAGGCATGTCATTTAAGGACAATAAACGAAAACCGCCTGTCTGGATAGCAAACGAACGTCAGCATCACCTTTTCGGATTTCTCAACAAAGGAATTCTTCCCGGTTCTCGACGCATACAAAGCCAACTTCAAACCTCCGGGGAGATGGACTAGTGTTAAAAAGGACCATTCGTTTCTCTTCCACAAAGATAACCCTATAACTGTTTTCGGGAATATCTAGTTGAGCTTTCCTTCGTCGGAGATGAAGTTACAGACAAAATTCCTCTTTTAATGAAGTCCTGTTACTCGGAGCGAAAAGATGAAACCAGCTTATCGACCTTCCGCAAAAGCAAACCTTACGTCCCCTCCGAAGGGTTTCAGGGTCCACTCCGACATCTGTGGAACAGTATTTATGAAAACCCAAACCCGTCCACTTCCGCTTCGCTAAGGAAGCTCTACAACGGCTTCAAGGGTTCATCTCCGTCGGATGAAAAAAAATCCGCCGAAAGCAATCAACCTGGGGAGGGATCCCGCATACATCCTATCCGAATTCGTGGGGACAACGAGAAGTCGGATGAAGATTCAAACAAAGAAGACCGTGAGAATTCAGCCACCGGAACAATCTCATCCTCTGGATGAGGAGCATCCAAGTTTCCTCAACCGGAGGTGTGACCTAACCCATTTGGAAGGTGGAGTCGGGCAAGTCCCCGGTGACGTACCCTGCCCTCCCCGTACACCCAACGCATCAACCCCACTCTCGAATCTCTCCCTGGAGCCCCGACGGCTACCCACCCACTAACACTATCCGGATTCTGCGCGCTCACTTCCCCAGGTCCAGTCCTTCGATCCGGCCCGAACCCGCTCTACTTGACCAGGGAGTGGGCCAAACTCCTCCCTCCCGCCGCCACCCACCAGCGGTCTCCCCCCCCAACCGCCCAGCCAAAACTCCCCGCGAGCATCTCGGGTTCGGCCCAAAGAAACCACGAACCTTCGCCGCCCCCCTTCCCCCCCACCCAATGTCTCCACGCCGAACCCACCAAACGTTGCCCGCCCTGCAAACCACCCAAGGGGCGGCATGGTTCCGCGCCTCAGGACCAGAACCGGATCGCGGAGATACCCGAGCCACCACAATACCTTAAGTCTCCCCACGCCACCCGCTTTCGGCTCACGGGGAAGGCAGCCCGCCCACCCCACAATCTGCCCCCCCTACCCCCCCACCACAACCCGGCTACCCCCCGAATCACGAGCGACCAGAACGAACACCCCGAACAATCGGAACCGACGACCCCAGTCCCCCGGGGAATCCCTCGACCCTTGGCCTCTCCCACAACAAAGGAAGTCGTCCCTTTGCCCTGCTAACGGACCCTGGTTCGACCCACTACAACAAACCGAACACACCCCAGGCCAAGGGCGGATCCGAAACCGCCCGGACACGTCCTTCAACCCGGACTACCCACCCCCTAGCCGTATCCGACCTCCCAGCAAGGGGAGAACCCGCCCACTCCCGACGACCGATTCCGACAAACACAACCCGAGCGAAGGTGCGGCCCGACACCCCGCCCACCCCAACCGGCCTCTGGGCCCAAACGGCGCCCCCCCGCCGCGATATACCCCCCAAAACGCGCCAAGGACCACCCCGCCCCTTCTGACCGAATACCCCGCCGACGACCAGTAACATGACCGCGACAAGCCTTCCCTGGGCCCACCCCACGTGTCATCCCGGACCCTCCCCCCGTTACCTGCGCGAGCTCCAAACTCCCCACGACGACCCCACCGCGCCCAGCGGCCCCCACCCCAACCTACTCCGAGGACCTAATCCCCCAGGACCGTCTCTTTCCGAACCCACCCTCCCCGGTAACTCACTCTCCCCAAAAAACCGGTACGCCGAACACCGCCACCTCCCTCGTCCCCGCGCATCACGAATTTCCACCTCACTGTTAAGCGGTCCACCCGGCGCCGCCCGATCCATCCGCCGGTCCCCGCCCCGCGGGACCCCCAAACACTCCCGACCCCTATAGAGCCCCACACCCAACATACCCGAGCCCTACCCCGACCCCTCCCGGTTCCCTGCAGCGCCAAGCCCCGACCCGCCACAATTGCCGATTCGGCACCCGCTCCCGACGCGAGACACCCCCCCTGACAACCGGGCCGCCTTCAGCCCAGTACTGACCATTAACCCAGACCGAAACCCAAAACCGGGCACCCGGTTCTCGATTCCTTCCTGGAAACCGATGTAAAAGCCTAACCACCGTCTTTCCTCGGGCATCTTCCCGCCCCCCCCTCCCGAACTCGGACAACCGTCCCCGGCCCAACAGGCACTATTCGGCCCTCCCTCCGGGCGCCCCCCCGGAGCGAAGGCCGTCACCCATCGCGTCACCCTTCGTCCTGGGACGCCGCCCAGCCCCGTCCCCCGCCTCCATCAACGTCCCTTTATCTGACCCGGGATCCACCGCCGCGAACGATGAATCCTCCCCCCCCCGAGCTCGTACTAGCTAGGCGCTCTCTCTCCCTGCCCGCCGTGAATTCTCCTCGCCGACCCCCAATAATACTCACCACGAAGTTCTACCGCACCCACTGGCCTTGCGTCGGAACAAAACGAACCCGCGGCCTCCCGCCCCCCCACAGACCACACCGCCTCCAACGCCCTCCTTCCCGATACGAAACATACAGTGCCTCCTCTCACCCCACCGCCGCACCAGGCTGGCGACTTCTCCGCCAACGCCGCATCCAACCAAACCGCCCTTGCTCTCGCCATCCACCCTTCTTCACTTCGCTTCCTTTCCTACTGTATGCACCAGCCAGCGGCCGCCCGGAGAAGACCACACATTACCACAAAATGAATGAACCTCTGACACAAAATCACCTAAAGATAACCGCAGAAAGAGGACACCCAGGTAGTTACATTGTACCACACAACCGGGGCCCCCGGCTCCACCCAACCCCCACACCCAATAGGCGGTCTCAAACTCAAGCCCCAACCGCCAGCACCACTAAACAAGCTGCCTGCCTCGAACCCCAGCCCCGGCCACCCCCACACCACACCACCACCCAACACTCACACACTCCGCGCTAAACTTCCCACGACCCACCGTAACTTACATCCCCACTACACCCCCAGTAAACCGACCACCCCGTAACGAAAGTCCTACGCGCCCCGAGACCTGGAGACGCACGCGACAGACCACCACAACCCCGTAACTACGCGATCACCCCCACCCTGAGCACTCACACCCACCCACCTCTATCCACAACCCCCCAAAATCTCGCGGCAAAACTCAAAACCCCACAAACCCATAGGACCCCCACACAATAGAGCTGCCCCAGCCAATACCCCTCCCAATCAATCATCCTCATCCCTGAGCACAAGTTCTTTCAAACACCTCGCACAACCAAACACCCACAAACACAACCGCACACCAAGGATTACCCCTAGTCCCACACAAGGCCCGCAGAGACCCCATTTAAACCACGCCTATTTCCTTCGGACGCCACAGGCAAACATG
The DNA here is from genome assembly GCA_940671915.1 of Paracentrotus lividus. Taxonomy (NCBI): domain Eukaryota; kingdom Metazoa; phylum Echinodermata; class Echinoidea; order Camarodonta; family Echinidae; genus Paracentrotus; species Paracentrotus lividus. The sequence continues at coordinate 20,980 of CALNVZ010001400.1, forward strand.
ATCCAACGAGACCTTATCTCTCACCCGGGAGGCCGCCGGAACGCACGATTAGCAGGGATGAGGTCCACTATAGAAACTGCGCCCCCCGCCCGGCCCGCCATCCCTCTCGCCAAGCCGAGGGCCAGCCACCCCCAGCCACTCCCAATGCGCGCAGGCCGCCCTGCGGGCCGCCCCCTCCGGGTACAATAGCCGACAATAACTGACCTAGCCGGCAAAAATCTTCCGTCTGCCCCCATGCAAATTTCCATCGATCCTCCATGGCGCGATTTCTCGAAGCGCTCCCAAAATAGCAAATCGGTACGACCAAAAACTGCTACCTAATCTATTGAAAGTAAATCCCCCAGCTTTATCTGCCCGGCCCTGTTCGCCGCTCGCCCAACAACCACAGCTATACCGTCTCTTCAAAAACCTAACTATCCACATACCCAAAAATTACCAAAATTCATCAAAAACCACGTCCCCAAACCCCCACGTTCTCGACTAAGTCAACGGCCGCCCCACCGCACCCCTCACTTTGGACCCAAACCCCCAGCCAAATGATCCCCCCCCCCAAATCCTCCACCAAAACAGCTCCCCCACATCTCCCCAGTTAACATCTTCAAACAACAACACACCAGCCACCTTATATTTTGTTTTGCTCTACCACAACCATATACTTTGCGGATAATCCGATCGCCCGAGGGCACAAATACGCTGCCACAAATCTCAAGGCCATTCGCGACACCCCACGAGACCTCCTCCAACAGACCCCAAAAAACCCAAGCCACCCTTAGTCTCACCCAATCCCAAGATCCTACACACCACCCTCCGTAACCAGGAACAGACATTTACTAGTCTCCCTGCGCGCGCCAGACCATTAAAAGAATACACCTCCAAAACGACCAATCTTCCTCCCCTATACCGCCCAATTCTACCCGTCACACTGCCTGTCTTTCCCATGCTCGATACACCACCACTATCCACTGACAATATCCTAGCTTTCCTTTCTATATCCATTGCGAAAGCTCTACCCCTACCAAAGACTGCCCCAAATGACCGACCCCCCCCCCACTGGACCCACCAAGAGCTACTATACCATTTCCCCTCTTCCGCAAGGCGAGCCCTCCACATCACGCCCCTCAGGCACCCGCGTCTAATCCTTGCTTTAACAAAAACCCCACCCCCTACGCCAAAGTTTTAAGCGAGGCCCCAACAACATAACCCCCCACGTTCCAACTCTGTATAATTTCCCAAACTCCTTCACTTATTCATCTGTTAATGAAAATTTCACCCGACAAAACCCAGCTTTCGCCACTTTCAAACCATGGGAAGCCTAATTCCGAATCCCTAGGCCCCCCCATGGGGACCTCCCACCCTCACACCACCATAAAAAGAAAGCTCCCTTGCCGTTATGAACCCTCAACCCCCCCAGCTGTGCAAACCCCTGCCCCATCCTTCTATAGATCCTGAATGACCATCCGAGACTAAGTTTTCCTGTCCACACTTATATTTGTCCCATATAGCTACTCCTTGATTACCCCTAACGTTCCACCGTGTCTATCTCCCTCTCCTCCCTCCATCCCTTCCACTATAACCCCTCCTTACACCCCCGGCTCTCCGCGCCAGCTTCCGCCCAAAGTTCACCCTTTTCAGACCCCCCCATATTTACCCCCTAAGCAACTTCATTGCTTCCCTGATTCCATCCCCCAGCCCTCCTGCACCCGCACCCCAAAATCAAGTCGTCTTTAAAACCAAACCACGCTCCTAATCCCATCCTGCCAAACACTGGTCCCTAAATCCGTTCTCGTCCATATTGTACACCCTTTTGTCACGACCACAGTGATAACAAGATTCCCTTCGGGAACTCCCCACACCCCACCACCATCATACCGTTCATGTGTTACCAATTTCCATCCCACCCCTACCAGGTAAAGCCCCAATTGCCGCATTTCCTCAATGCTTATTCTCACCAATTGCCAGTCAAAAACTCCTAATTCCATAACTTCTACGTATCACTCAATCCACCACCCCATTTCCGGCACCCATTGCAGATCTTCGTCACTTTCACCCGTTTGGCATCCTCCCCCAATCAATCTTCCAAACCCATTTGCCCTTGCTCACATTATTATCTCCATCCCGATCCATCGCCAACTGATTATTTTTTTTTCTTCTCTTCACTCCTTACGAGCGAACTTCTCCACTCGAATCACCACCTTCCAAATTCATTCCTCACCCACCTCATACCAAACTCCCCCCCTATAACACAACCCAATAAGAACCACACTACCAGGCTGTCCGATCCCTGGTTTCCTAAAAACCTCATCCCCCGAATACCGAACCTAATACCTAAGAAACCCCAGCAAACTCAAAGACTCAACCACTCAACACCACCCCACAGACTGCAAAATCCCACTCCCGCCTATCCCCAAACGCATCACCCTGGTTCGATTTCATGCCCACCGACCAATTCCTCCCCAGTCCCCACGGCCCTCTCAACCCCTCTATAACTTGCAACAATTCTTAAGACAAAACCTAATTCTGCAAAAACGCTGAATTTCTACTTTTTCAGAATCCTATCTCCCACTCCAATTGTTTTTCCTTGGATTCTCCACCTTTACTCCACTTCTCTTCCTTTCTCATCCCCCATTGAAGTTCCTTTACATAATTCCTCCTACCTAACCCATGACGAATTCCGTTTGCAAAATCGCTTCATGATGAGATTTATCATCAAATTCTCCCTCATTCTTCTCTCTGAACCCATACTTGAATCCCCACCACCTAACCATCATCCCGATCCCCTTCCTCCCATTCCAATTTCACAATAACTTGCTTTTGGCACCCATCCTATACCAAATATAAATATTCGTTCCACCACTATTTTCCCATAGAATTTTTCAACCTTTTTTACCATTTTAAATTACACATCCCGCTGCACCTAAGTTGTTGCCTTCCACACCCCACTTTTACACATATACTGGCTCCTGAACTATCCCGTCCTATTTATTTTCCCCACTCCCCTCCCACGTCCCAAGCTTATCTTTCCGCACGGGCTCCCCCAAAGATTCCCTCCATGGGACCAAACAGTCTTCTTTGTACCAATAACCCCCACTTTAACCTAATCCCCCATTATCTTTCCCCTCCAAAAAAATAATCTGGCGCAACCTCTCCCTTTCGAAGACCTTAAACCATCCCTCCATCCCCACCTTATTGACCAACCACCCACTCGTTTCTTAATTCAAAGTAATTTATTCCAATACCCGATCCACCCAAGCGGGCCTCTGCGTTCTGTTTGCCCCCTTATCCCTCCTCACCTACCCCACCTAAGCTACTAATAATGTCCTTAAGCTCTTCCCATTGATACCGCTACATCACCAATTCCTATTCCCCAAACCAATCACCCGGACAAGCCCAAATTTTTTCACTAACACACCTTTCCTCGGTTCAATTCCCCTCGGCGCCATCCTGCTCAAACATTCCCGTACTCCTTGCCTCTCACTCTTTCTCAAAACACAAAAACAACCACACCATTCTCCCGGGACCACCCAAAGCTTTTGTTCAGCCTTTCCGATTCCCACCCCGTCTCTTCCCCAACAGCGTCTCCATATCCAAGTTATCCCCGATCTCCCAAAGTTCATCACAACCACAACCCTGCCCATTCCCCCCATTACCCCTTACCAATTTTCCTTTCCACGGTCCCACCCCTTTTTTCCCCAATTACTATGCACCACCTCCCAACTTATTCCAACTCATTCTTCCACCCAAAATCGGTGCATCTCTCTTTTCTTTGATAACACCCACTACAGCATTTTCATTGGCCTTTTTGTTTATACTCTATTCACTATCCAAAACCGCAACACCTTTCGCCATCTCCCTCACCCTCAACTGTCCACACTACCTTACCAAACACGGGTCCCTACCCCCACTGTAAGATCTTACCCCACAAACCCTCTTGCCCTCATTATTCCTTCTAATCACACCAACCATTCAGGGTAACAATTGCGCCACGCGCTTTACTCGCTTTCTCCCTCCAACTTCTACCCGATTCCCCAATCTCTCCAACAAGCCCCGGGTTCCACCCATCACTTTTCCACAACACATTCAGAACAACATGTCCGATTACACTTATGCCTCATCTCTGCAACTTACACAAATTACGCGTATGAAAAAAAACGATTTTCTATAATCATTAAAAGGACAATTCATCTAACGAGCGAGGTAGAAGTAGAAGATGAAGAGCGACCTCACATATCTTCACACAATGTCCAACAACACTTCCGTTGAGCTGTAGTCACAGTGACTGGAAAACTTCGGAGGTATTTTTGAAGCAATAGCTACCAATTAAGCTAATGAGGGATTTTGGCGAAAAAAGCGTAAAAGTGGTTGAGGCAAAAGTGAGGAGAGTGAACAGACAGGTACTGCGGAATCAAATGCAGATTTATGGTATTTTAGACATAATGAAGTTAAAAAGCTCACTTCAATTCGAACCGGCCCGAGAAGAATACCGAGTCATATCCCGTTTTTTTTTCTTTGTTTTTTTTAGTTTCTAAACATATGGTAATAACTTGATTCCAGTGTATGAACGGCGGGTGAAACTAAATCGTTTTTTTCTTCAAGAAATCTGAAAATATATACCAGTAAAATTGATAGACTGGATAAAAAAAGACGTTGTATTATCTACTCTGAGGTTATAAGATCAGAGGACAGATAAAAGAGAGAGAAGAGAGAGAGAAGAGGGGATCGTTGTCCACAAAGGTAAATTACAGCGCAAAATGGGTCAAGGAATTAAAGTTCGAAGAATGTCAATAATGTGATAATAGCAGTTTCTAGGAGACCAACCTAAAGAGCATTTTCTACATGCCTCAAATCATTCGGATGGTGTCTGCATTTTCTCTCTTTCTCCCATGTTCTCCTTCTCTCCATTCAAAGGTGAAGTTATAGCCATCATCTAAGTGAGCTTAGACAAGCAGCAACATTGCCCGCATACCGACAATTTCACCGGCACCCAGGGGTCAGGTTTTTCAAATAGGTCAGGGGCGGAAACATTACATAGATCACGAAGCTTATTAATAGCTTTCTAAAGTCCTCAGGCTTAATGACCACTATGAGCGAAGCCACTGAGCACAACTTCCTTATGCCCTGTAAGTCGAGTATACGATTCTTATATGCGTTCGCTTTACCCCCAAAAAACTTAAATCCCGCGTATATTTGGGTTTAATGAGGGCTAATGATTATTGTTCCTTATCAGATCTAACATGCGTTGCGCATCTAGTGTATATGGATTTCTCATTGAAAAGATTATGGCCCCGATCTCTATGCAATTAATGAACGCCATGCCAGATGAAAACCATGGCAGGACGGACGAGGGAGGATGCGGCAATCGCCGACAAGTCAATCAAAACCACATATGACTTGGCATATCATTTGATTAAAGTGATTCAATCTTATCAAACACCTTTGTGAGTGGCGGATAAGACAGTAAGGCCTGAGAGTGGAGGGAGAACTAGCATTCACTCATAAATGTCCGAGTAAATCTGAGTCACGTTTGACTATATTAATCGTGGGATGACGGAACAAGTTTTTGTTCAGGGGCATTCTGGCAAAGCTAGCAAAAATCGCAGTCCCATGAAATGAAATCGAACGTTTACCATTGTTAGAAGTGAAGTTTGAAATATTTTACTCAGACAATTCACGTGTTCGGACGTGAATCCAAAGTGGTCAATTATAGCTATTGTTTGACTAGTATCAGTTAATGATTGGCATACAAAAATGGAGAACAACGAAGCTCTAGATTTTGGGTAGATGTAATAAATGCATATTAAGGAAATTGATTATATATATTATTGAAGTAATGATCTCAATTCAAATATATATTTTACCGCTGCGGCTGAAGAGGAGAAATTGACAAGTACATTTGTGACAATATGTATGCTACAGGAAGTACGTGATATATGAATACGTACACATAGTACATAAGAACTATCATAGTATTATAACTAGAAACGTGCCAATCAGTTGACATGAGAGCGATGTGCGTGCAATGAACTCGTTCTCTTACTAATACAAGCTTCTTCAATGAATTATTAAAATAGTAAAGCATTATATTTTGATGATACTATTGGAACACGGAAGTAAGCTTACAAAAGTTTATACAAGATCCGCTTTGTGTAAAACAAAATATCGCTTTTGTGTACTATGACCAATTTTAATAAAAACCAACCCCCGCTGCCTTACAATGGCCTCTGCGATCAAATGTACTAATTTAATTTAAGGCCTAAGCGTGCTTGGTATAATGGCTTGCCGTAGCCAAAACATGTATTATTTTACTCTAATACATTTCTTCCATCTATGAACTACCTTATTTATCAAATATTTTTTTTGAAGCTATTCAACGCTGGAAAAGGGCAATTTTCCAATGCGGTCATGGCTGAGTGTTATATTTCAGCGAAGCAAATATTATTTTTTGGACACGACAAAGACCGCACCAAATTCTTTATTGTTCGTATCCATTGAATAATTCGCTATTTTTGGTCCATTAACTTTTTGATGATCGTGAATTCAATATTTTTCTAAAAAATTGGCAACTCAGCTTCAAGTCATTTAAATTTGCTGAAGAGGTGTATTGATTTTATTTTCGACGCTTGTGCTAAGATTTTCAAAAAGGGCCCCTAGATTGGATATCCGCAATTTAAGGAAGAAGTTAATAACTTGATTTCCTGGGTATCCGAAGCAATTTTTTTACTTTTCTGCTAACATTCTTTTGAGCCTCAATTCGTATTCAATGAAAGTTCCGATATATTTTTCTTATACATTGACTGCAAAAGGACATTATGTCTGTACATCTTAAAGCTTACACCTAAATCCAAATATAAAGTGGCACAGGTACTTTTATACGATGCACAACGCAGAGATGCAGCCTCTGGATTTAGCCAAATTTTGAAACTTTTAGATGGGTCGCGCCCTTTGCATTTTGCGAGTATTTGCTGTGAGCGTACTTAAACATTGTGGGAAGTGTGGTGCACAGCGCCTATTAGAAATAACATCGCCCTCCTAAAAATCTTAGATCATGCTAAAATGGACAGAAAAGTTTATTACTATACCATTTTTTGTGTTTGTTATATCTATGTCTTATAATATTTTCATTTCAAAACGGACGTTTCGATTTTTGAAGAATTTCATTAACAAAATTGAAGATGCGTTATAACAATAAATAAAAGTTTATTGTTGGATATGCATTATGGAAATGGCTAATTCACGTGTACTCATGTAATATGGCATTCTGTTTTAAGAGTCTGTAAGGATCTTTCGGATCAATGGAGACATAAAGGGAGACTTGGAAATAGTTGAGTTCTTTCAAGTTATATTGACCAAATAATAGGAAAATGGCGAATTATATACGTCATGGATGGAGTGATTCTTGAGAAAATGTAATATATTTGTCAGGGATCCAATAATGGATGCTCGAAGGAATTGTGTATGAATATATTTGAGAACCGAATTTTGGTTGAGCGACTTGGGACCCTGTGTGGTAGCGTGTGAACAAGGTTCCCACGTGTTTAAGTGAATGGCATGTTTTGGAAGTAAGAATAAGAAGACGGATTATATTGAATAATCGAACGGAATAAACATTAGTCATTGACGCCCTGTGCGCTCCAATTGCACACCATTTAAAAATCGACGAGAGAATAAAACAAGAAAAACAACAAAAAGAAGGTATATTTTCCGAACAAGTTTAGAATTATTTCTCACGTTGTCCTTCAAAATCTCTCCACTTGACATCATATACATCGTTATTTACGTCTGCATGTCTTCAACGCATTAACTGAATTATCCCAAGCCTATATTTTATTTCGCTATGAAGAACCACTATTCACTATCTTCTTTTGATTGTGAACACCTTCTGTGAGGAACATGGTGCTATTGAAAGCGCAACGATATGTGAATTTACCTGTCAAGAATACATAAAAATATGAATAAATCTACAGTCAATTTGCATCATCCTTATAGATTATTAATATTCATTGCCTCCTCACCACACGCATAAGAGTGCATATTATATCTTCTGTTAAGAGAGTGTGGAGTTCTGAAAGAGGACGTTGATCCTATGACTTTGATGAGTGATGAACTTACTAACCCCTAGCCTCCTCCACATCTAACATCTGATGTAGAAAGGATAGGTGACGCACCTGTCCCTCTTTGAGCGGAGAACATCTATGTTCCTTGAGTTACGAAACCTATTAGAGACGTTAATCTCGAAGTATGGATGTTGCACTAAATGTCCAGACACGTTATGAAGTAGCCAACAATTCTGTAATTTTTTCCTGGTAAATGAATCTCGTAAGCACTGCACATAATAAAGTCATATAAGACGTTAAAGCAGCGAAGGAGGTAGTTAAAACTAGCGTTTGATTTTGAAATCACAAAAGTGGAGTTTTAAGGATGATATAAAAACCGAACCTTTTGCCTTTTATAGAGGTGGACTCTGAGTCTTACATCGTCTTGTATATGAGTTGATTTGTGGGCAAGAACTGTCCGAAATGACGCGCGGAACAGGTGAGTATTATATGCCTTTATAGTTTGATTATAAATTATTACAATTACATGCTTGCAAGATTTTGGAAAAGCCCAAAATGATGGAGATAATGCTTATTCTTTCTATTCTGAAACCTCAACAACAGCTGACACGAACTATATCAAAAAATTTTTCACAACATTTATGGTTCCCTCTTGATTCATGACACTGTTAATGATATTTGAAAATGTCTAATCTTTTAGTGTTTCAAGAGAACAATTTCAGGCTAGACATCTTGACGAGTGTAGGTGGCTATGTAATATGACATTCTTCCTTTCTGTGTTATATTTAACAATGGTATATGAGATTGTTTATTATGCCACTTACATCTTATATGTTCAAATGTTCAAACAAAACAAATTAATGCTCCCCCTTGTCATGCTGAAATTTTGTTACAGAGGGTTCTAAATTACCGTACAAACAAGTGATAAATCTGAAGCACAGAATATGAAAAAAAAATTAATAATATATTAAATGTATATATCATATTATGGTCGCGCGGACGGGACCCGAGTTAGATTATTATAATTCAATTCAAGTTCATTTGTGCTGATAATGATTGAATAAAACATGTGATTGTGATATATGATACGACATTGGAGTATGACATACTATAACCCTTTTTTGAAATACGACACATCCGACATAGTGAGATTATACGCCATAATTTATTGTGATCTCAGTTATTTTCTCTTTTCTAAATCCATCATAAAATCATCATTTTATATAGAGGAGAGCGTTATTCTAAAGAACTGCTTAATAACGAGCAGTCACAGTAATCTATGACATTACCATAATGTCTTCGAATATTTCTGGTGTAAACACCGATAAATGGGAAGATCTTCTTTATCAGTAGCTACTAACTAATTGACAATTGTGTCAGAAGCAATCAGTCGTCTTGCTATTTTCATAGTATATTCTATTTCAGTTTAGTTGCCGGTTTAGCGAGATTGAATATGAAAGTGCGGGAATGTAGGCACCGTAATTTCTGTTTATTCCATGATGAATTTCAATAATTTGTTTGAAGCGTGGTTTTTGGCCAGAGTTATTCATGACATAAGTCGAGAAAATGAAAAGGTATATGGCGACTAAACCTACAAGCTTCATGAACTTGCTAGCTGCGCTCCATGGACACAAAATAATTCGGGTTATTTTCGATCCGGGTTCCGCTATTATTGCTTTCTGGCTTCTGAACGATATGGGCCGCCCAGGAGATATGAAGAAGTTGGCCAAGTATATGAAATCAGTACTGGGTAGGGGCTTGTATGGAATTCCAATTTTGTATGACCCGATGATGATGATGAGGCGTTTGCCCGTAGCGGCGTATGGAGGTCGCTTAGGCCCAACCCGGCTGAGCCGCTCATTCGCGCGGTGCGCGTGACGCTGCGGTACGAGGTTATTTTTCAAATCTATATCTTTAACATCTGTGTGAGCAAGAATGATTGTTGTATGACTAGACTGAAAATCGTGTTAAGTTATAATTAGGAAATACATTGTAATCAGATCATGATCAACTGCGGTCCAAAGTAATGTGTTCGAATATATGTGGTTAAAAGCGTTTGCCACACGAAATCATACAAAGTCTAAAAAAGAAGAAAAACCGTTTATTTGTGTCCGTGGTGTTCTCTACCTGAAGAATCACACATTAACGGCCTTTTAAACTTTTGAGTGATCAATAAAATGCAATTCTTAACTTCTATTAGTGTTGTAGTAATAAAATATTCATAAAAATTGACAGTATTTTTCAGAATTCCTGTAAATAAAATTGATGAGAAGATTTTGCTGTAATGTAGACTAACGACGTATATATAGTATTTCGTAGCCTGGAGAGAGTCTATAACAAAGCTCCTCACTTAAGTAGGAAACTCAATTGTAGACCAATTTGCAAACCTACGTGATATGTCCCAGCTGGAAGTTATTATTTATTATGGTCATGTTTTATTTAGACAGACACAATAACGTTTCTTCGTTGTCTAAAGATAGAATTGTGTGTGAATAGATTTATGCAATGTCAACTACCTTATTAGATACTAGTTAAAGCTGAAATATATGCACAATTATATCTGGTTCTATACAATGCCGATCTCCTCTATTGCGACTTGTTTGATCCCATTTGTTGTTATTCCACTCATTATAAATCGTATTGAATTATCGTAATTAGATAAATAACTCACTTTGGGGGATGAGGAACGAAGATTAACACGATGGCTAGAATAGCGAAGTGCAGTTAATATTGATTGTGATTGGACACGGATACAAATTGAAATGTCTTTTGATGAATCTCTCTAGTCTGTTCGATGAGTTAGCGATGTTCTTCTTATGATCCAAGAGTACCCACTGACGATGAGGTTTATGGCTGCTCTCAAGAACACATGATGCTATCATACTGCCATCACACGCCTGCTTTCACGCTTTCCAGAGGCTTCACCAGCCCAAATTTCTCGTCTATGAATTTCCCTTATTCAGATCGCGATTGGCGCGGAAAGCTTTGACGCCTGTACTTCTGTCGCATAGATTTAATAATTGTTGTGCGGCAGATTATGTTATCAAAGCTGAGTCTTACAAATCAAGACAGATCACCCAGGTTTAAGGCTGGTATAATAAAAATTCTCCGGATCTGTTGGAACTTTAAGGGAGCGTAACAGTTGAGTATAATGAATATGATCACGCTAATACATCACGAGCGTTCGCGGTAATCCCCGTCCAGCCCCCCAAAAAACACGATGAAGCTTACACTCTCATTCAAGTTCATTAAATCCGGTTTTTTCTGCTTGCGTATGATTATTGACCTACAAAATTAAATGATTCGGTTGGACCCAGTTTCATCTCTTATCCCCTTCATTCTTCGATCTCATAGTGATTGTCATACATATAAGTGTCAAAATATGCAGGTCACACTCTTGTATTTCTTCACAGCATACATAATCTCTTCCACTTAAATTAAAAGGAGAGTGAGCTTGCGTGAATGCTATCTTTGTTATCCATTGCACTTATCAAATTATTGTATTATGTACTTTCAACGCTTATATTGCTGAGTAATGACACTAATTTCACCGTAATCTGCGTGTATATATATTATTCTCCCTAGATTCGTTATATACAATATACATATAAATAGAAATCATGTCTTAAATAAATTAATGCTGATTCACGTGAATGATGATATTTCAGGCTTCTCAATTCCCAAATATTTAATGTTATAAACTTAAATTGATTGGCGAAGATCTCTGTTAGAAATTTATACCAATAATGTGTGTGCGTGTTATCCGTTATGTAATTCCATCATGTTTATTACTGTTTACTACCTAGCGTGTTAGCCCCGACTCTCTACTGGTGCGTTCTGACAAGGTTGTAAGTAGAATGAAAGTGATTGAAGTTATTTTATCTATCTCTTCTGACACACTAGATGACATTAGAGTCAGAGAAATACGGCGGATCTATTTGCTTGAAATGATAATAGACTTTTGCAATTCAATGCTGAATTCTGACACAGCTCTTCCATAGCCAACCTGTTTCAAAGTTGCGTGGATTACCTTAACCGAAGAGCTTTGAATCATAGTGAAAATGAAACGTCGACCTGAAAGTAGAGCAAATAGGCCTTATAAAGACAGAGACGGAAAAAGGAGAAAGCGCGCCGTTGTATACGTACAGTGAGAGAGTTAGTAGGTGGGGCCATGTGTGCACAGCTATGGTGAACAGGGAAGAGGAAATGGGCAAAAAAGTTAAAGAATAGCTTACCCCTGAATTGCCTTCAACCTTTAAATATTAGACATCATTCTTCTCAGTGCGTTAGTTTATCTGCGGGGTCTACCGTAATTGTCATTTTTCTTGAGTCTTTTTTTATAGTGGTGTAAAAGGAAAGATGCTGCTAAGATTTTCCCCACTTAACTCAGATCACAGCCTCGCCGGCAACCCACCCCCATCTAATTGTGCTGTTCCTTTTCCAACGTGACACTTAGCTCCGACCCTGACATTCCTTTTCTTAGGCTCCAGTTCCCTCCTCTATTATCCTCCTTCACGACCTTTCTTCCCTATTCCTTTTCTCTTTCTGTTCTTCTCCAATCGCTCCCTCTCCTTCTCCTCCTGCTCCAACCTCACTCTCTTTCCCCATCATTGTCTGATAATCCTTTAGTTATCTTACCCAATATAGTCTTATATATGCACCATTTATGGAGGAACTTTGCATACTCAGCCAAGCCTATAGACCCAGCTATACTGTTTCTACATTGTATATCAACTAAGTGAATCTTCCTTACATATGTTCTATTCTTTTCTTTTCTTTGCAAATTTTTATTTCGTTCTCTCTCTAAAAATGAATCTACTCCTTTCTCTCAAGTCTGTTTTCTTGTTCTTCATTATTCTATGAACCTTTAATGTTCACAAAACTTTTTATGAGTTCAACATATTACTATCTATGAAAGATATCAATAACAACATTTCTTTCTTTCTTTCTATTCTGAATATTAAGGATTTAACGTAATTTTAGTGATACACGTAAATTTTCCTCTTTACTTTGAGCCCCTGTATGTTTATCCACAAGCGGCACCATTCAGCCTTCTTATTCCCTGTATCCTTTTCAGATAGTGCTTTCTCTTTCCTCCTCAGCTTTGTCTTCTTTTCTCCCAAGGTCTCCAGCTTATATGCTCTTATGAATACAAGTAATATTCTGTCTTTCTCTTTCCCTCTATTCGTACTTAGAATCGTGATCCACTCTCTCTCCCTTCTTCCCTTTCTTTTCTTCACTTTTGCATCTTGTGCATACAGTTTGTTTTCGTGTGCCGTGTATCCGCGTATGCCAAAACGGCCATCTTACCTCGATTCAACTGTCGCGCATACATTTTTACACGCTATAGGCCAACCACCTCACGTGATTTCACTGTTCGTATGGCTGAAATTAAAAGATAGAAAATGCAGGGATAAAGTCACTCTAGGGCATAAGTAAAAAAAATAGAACTTATTCAATCTCCTAAAGGTTTATATGAATAGGTGGACGTGTTAATATTTACCATCGGATTCACTAGGACCTTTGCATTTATACTTCGTTTTCTATTTATTCATTATATTTTAATCAAGGTAAAAGACAGAAGAATATTAGAAGAAGTAAAATAAGCAGGTTTATCACACTCATATTGTCTACAAGTTGAAAGTGTAACACCATACACCAAAAGACAAGATATATAATGCATTATAATGAAACGAATTTTCAGCAGAATGGGAGATTTGCGTGCTCATATGAGACAACAAGTAAAGAGAGACAAGATTAGACGTGGCTAAGAGGTGAGGTTACATGAAGGGGTAGAGTTATAGAGCTAGAGAGAGCAGGGGAAATGAAGAGATAAGACTAGTAAAAATGGTGAGTAGAACGTGGGCTTTGAAGCTGATACTGTTGATTCTATCGAGGGCACCCTAACGATTATGACATAAATTTCATTGACCTGCTGAGGATAATACTCTGCTCGTGTTTATACTTTCGCCCAAGTTCTTAGCACGAATAATAGAAAATTGATAAACAGGATGAGAGTTTCTTGAGAATATTATGTATAAGAGGAAAATCATGATAAGTCCTGAAGCTAGATGAGAGATGGTCTATTTCTGGTCTAGGGACAACAAAGCCCCGAAGTGTAAATCTCATACAATAGTCGTGGATGCGTTAGCCAATTTTTGAAGACGTGTGAGGCGCCCGAAGAGAAAATATGGGTGACGGGAGTAAGAGGTAATCCTAGGGACGCCAGGGCCATATATGCCTGAGCGGGTCATCCTCTTAGTTCGTACAGAGATTTGACCAATATCAACTCCTCTTTTCTTTTTATGGGAGCCAAGGGAATATAAAGAGGGAGTAGTAGTAAATGAAAATAGACCTATGGTAAACTGTCTAAGATTTTCATCTCATCCGATGTATATAAACCTTAGTGATGCAACAAACATATTTAATATTATATATATACTGGTATAATGCGTATGGGTCTATAGAAAAAACTATTTTTTATAATTGATAGAAGGCCGGCGAGGATTAAAGTTTAGTGATTACATATATTATTGATTTTCACTATGTACAAAAATTAAACCGATTTAGTTTTTTTACTCTATTTTATAAGTTAGGTCAAACTCGATGAGTCATGGATGTTGTGCATGGCACGAATTGCCTTAGTCTGGTGACATATTATATACCACCATGGAGTGTTTGGCTTTTTGATAAAACAAGGAATGTGTAAGTTTATTATCAAAGTATTCCACATTCTTCTAATTAGTACTATTCATCTTTAAGCTTCTTACTTTGTATATACATTCCCTATACAATTATAGATATGTTGTTGTTGTTATGTTCTCGGTCTTTCGTTATTAGCACAGGTGTGGAAAGATTATGAAAATGAATTCATGTAAGGAAAAGATAAAATATACATAGAGTGTGGCAACCGAAATATACTAATATGAATATTAGGCTATATTTTCGCTTCAAGCAGTACCATGCCATTGACATGCAGAACAGAGGAAGAAAGCGCAAACCATATATTGTAATTTAGGAAATCTATCAGCACCTTGAATCGGAATGGCGTAGTGACGAGATAACTGTCTGGAGATATCTCGACTAAGTAAGATTTGGAGAAAAGAAAATTGGACCCCGGCGTATCAAATAAAGTTGACACTGGAGAATCGAACGTGGAAAGCTGAGGTTTAACTGATTAACAAAGAAGAATGAAAAGAATGCAAAAATTGGCAGAAAACGAAGAGTCGCTAAGCTTCCTTCTATTTTCTCACACAACAAAAACGGAGAAACAATACTGAGATTGTCTATGAATAGCATATGATGCGAAATGATCATCATATTATGCAATGAGGTGAAAACAAAGCTTGTGATACCTTTCCCCTAGATCAAAGCTGTCGGGCCTCATAACCTTGCAATCGAAATATCTTGCGCTTCGTCGACATGTCGTACGGGGAAGACTCCCGCTAATGAGGTATTCTTCCTTCCTCGCTCGCTTCACGCTGCGATTCTATAATTTAAAAGCCCTGCAGGGCGAAAATTCTTACCTAAAAACGACTACTCACTTATGACGTCAGCCCAGAAATTGAACCAGACTAACTAAGCCTTTCAAAGAATAAAAATTTAAGACGAAAGAAAAAAGAGACTGGAAAAATGTAAAATTATAGGGAGGAGACTCCGTGAGAGGAATGAGACGACGATATGATGAATATGAAGAAATGAAAACATAGAAATGCACGAAGCACCCACAAATGTGGGTTTTCAGATGATGTTATCTTTAATTAATAAACGGAGGATCTTATGGGCATCTTATTTACTCGGTCTCTTCATAACGATAACTTGGTTGTTCTGTGACCCTCCAAATGAAGTAGAGTTCCTGACTAACAAGAGCTTTGTCCTCGGTAATTCAAAGTCTCTCTATCGGGTAGTGCCAGGCAGGGACTCATGATCCAAAATTTTAAGACGAAAATGAGAATAAGACGGACTTGTGAATGATAGTCTGTTGGCCCTGGAAAAAAACTTGTTTCCTAATATCATTGCATTTATTTCTGGTCAAGATTAAGATTTAATTTAACATGTATACTTCAGTGATTTTATAAAGAAGAAAGGAATGTGTTTGAAATCACCTATTCCCTCTATTAAATGACCTTTGTGCTCTAAAAAATATCAAAAGTATAGGTTATGCTGTTACTTACCTGAGGACGAAACAAGCCAATTTTTAAACCAATTATTACACTACGTGGTGTCAGGTTATCAACGCTCTTTCACATAAAGATATAAACATAATTGTCATATTCTATGTCGATTAATAAGTTTAATGTAGGTCGATACTCTCTACCA
This sequence comes from Paracentrotus lividus, assembly GCA_940671915.1. Classification (NCBI taxonomy): domain Eukaryota; kingdom Metazoa; phylum Echinodermata; class Echinoidea; order Camarodonta; family Echinidae; genus Paracentrotus; species Paracentrotus lividus. Next base: position 37,350 of record CALNVZ010001400.1, read on the forward strand.
TTTAATACTTCCATAGTTATCTAAAATTGGGAATGGTTAAATTTGTTAGCTCACAGTTTCTACTGTAGAGTATAACAAGTTAGTACTAAGTTAAAAACCACTTAACCAATGAATCTATTGAGATTTCAAAAAATAAAAAAAAAACACTATGAAAATAGCATAAAACTGAATAATTAAGGAATAGTTATTAATTAGTTTATTCCATAGCTCTCTTTCTTAATGGACTGAAAGTAGGAATAGGTGTGTGTTATTATATAATATGATTAGACATGTAAAAGACTAAAAGCGAAAATAAATATATCAAATATATTTTATATTATAGTATTCCATAATGTGTATATAAGAAGGTAATAAGCTATAATACATTTGAGGTTTTATATTCAAATATGTCATAATATTTATTACGCTTCCACCATATCAGTTTTGATCCTGTCTAATGCTTAGAATTCTATATACGATTAACAGGTGACAATTATTACGTAAAATGTTATTGGAACAATTGTGTTTGCCTGCACGTCATTATGTTTGAGCCGAAAGAATTTTTGTCGGAGGATCCTTTTAACGTGTCAGAATAGCCATAATTGTACATCTCGTCCTCCAATAGCGAATGCAGTGTTGTATATTGCCCAGGTAAGCCATGTTACTCTAAGCCAGTGTACCTTGATTATATATTTTCTGTGAATCATTTTGTTTGATTGCCAAAACCTCACAGCAATAAAAATAATTATAAGGAGTGAATATATATTGTGGTCAACCCTTCCCCCTAACCAACCCTTATTGGGATAGTTTCTTCCACAATTTCATCTCTACCACGAATGACCAAAACCAATACTTTATGCGGTTAAGTGACATATTTCATATTGCAAGAGTTTATAAAATTATCCACTTCAGTAATAATGTAGGTTCTATTTCCCAGCGTATGGTCTATAAACTAAAAAGAGCACCAATATGCATTAATAAAAAACAGAGTAAGTTATGGTCTTCAAAATATGAATCCGAACTCGGGTGCGGCACACTTCAATAATTAATGCAAAGATTAAATCATTTAATTCACTCAATTTGTACAAATAAATAAAATTTTATCGACACGGTTACATAGTCCTAGTTAAGATTCTATAATATGAGTGTTTTGTTATGGATTCATAAGAACCCAATATTATACCTACAATTACTAAATGGCTAATATTTTCTATCACTCTATCAACCTAGACACATTTGACATGTATTGCAGAGCATCAAACAAGTTTATGATACCTTTTTTAGTACATTGAAATTAAACTAAATTAGTGTTTGCTGAGATTGAAACCATCATTTGAGCATTTCCAATGTCTGTGTCTATACCTACTCATGCCTGTCCTTCCGCAATAATTCAGGACATTGACTCTATTAAAAAACTCATCTGAGGTTGTGAACGAGTCTATAAATCCTTATATCCAGGGAGCATTTCTGTCATCAAAGTACTTTGTTTCGACATTTTATCGATCTAAATCATGCTACTCAGCCCAATCAGCGATTGAGCACAAGTCATCTCAGTATCGCTCTTATAACGTTGTTGAATCCGGATAAGAACGTTTCCGTGACTAGTCCTTTGATGAAACCACCCACCTCTGGAATCCATAGCAGACGGTTAATGCTGCAAAAGAAAACTTTACCAGCGTGGTCGTGGAGTTCGATACAGCTAACAGAATTCAGCCATCGAAATCCCCAATCTGTGGAGATGGTACGTGAGGTGGGTCACGTGTAGGCCCAGGTCGCGGGTTGAGCAAACTTAGCATGCAACCAAAGTCATTTCCATTTTCACTTTGTCTTTTAACTGTGGTGGTTGCTTTATTTATGACAATTATACACTGACTTCTGCTCGTGGCATTATTTCACATTCGAATCCGCTCATTCGCCTGGAGAGGTGAATCCCTTTATTAAACACTCACTCTCCACTACACCGTCACACCCCTCCTCTTTGATCTATACTCCCTTATAACCTCCCTATCATTCCTCTGTGCTTTCGTTAACTATTCAATTCTGGTTATGAATAATTGACCGGATGGTGTTTTTACGCCAGATTATCTGAACACACACAACTTCCTGCTTATGGTCGATCCTTGGATAACTGTTTAGCCAGGGTCGCGCGGTGGATGACTCGAAATCTGGTCTACTCTATTTTGACCAATCCCTTGATGATGTTCGGTGTGCATTCTTGTCTTACTGTTTGTCTGTTTGTCGTACTAGGTTGCTCTTACACTCTTCCATATAATGTATCTACGTTCGTAAGAGAATAGATATCAATCTGTGTATGCGAGAAAACATAATTAAATATCGTATGATTAACACCATAGCATTTATGCACTTTTCTATAATATTTAGGTACTTGTGTTTTCATGTAATTTTTTATCTGTTTATATGTCAGTATGACTACGTGTGGGGCTACATTTATAAGGACTATTCCTTTCACTTGAACCCTTGTGACAACACTGACCTCATTTCTTCTATGGAACCCTGTATGCCATTAATCTTCCTCATTTCCCCTCCATTCAAAACGCTTACATCGCTTTTATCCAATTTTCCTTAAAGCACCCTTCGTGATCTGAAATTTGTTGAGTGTTTCTTCCGTCGTATCGGTCTCTTTGCATGCGCGTTGTTTCGCCGATGCTGATCGTGATCTTGTTCGTTCCTGATGTTTGTGCCTCATGATCATTCTGAATTTCTGGGACCTGGATGTGCGGTCTTCGTAAACGAGAGTCCAAAGGCGAGTCGCGTTTGTCGGTGTCTTCTGCTGTCTGATCGCGATGATTCATCTGCGTTGCGATTCTCGTTCGTTTGTACTTCAAACTTCTGTGGGAATGTTTGCCGTTGATGATGACTTTCAATAATGCCGACCAAGAGAAGAAAAACTTCTTTTTCAATTTGTTATCATAGCTTTCAAGTGCTCTCTTCGAAAGCTTCTTAACTTGGTGTAACTAATGTTATTCAAACTTAAACCAATTCGTCTCCAAATAATGAATAAATTGCTTTCAAGTATTGAAGAAACGTGTGTGTTTGCGTGCGCCCATCGTCTTGTATTTGCACAGTTATTGTAATGCAGTCTGAAATAGGGGGTGAAGTTGGCAGGAGGAGTGGAGGGGCACTGCCGATTGTTATCATGAATTTCTTGTCAAATTCTCTATCAAGGGGGAAAAACCCTTTGGACAACGCTCAATGCAAAAAAGTCGACAAGAAATACAGAGAGAGAAAGTATTGAAACCCCTCTCCTTCTTGATGCGGTTTAAGCTCTCATTGAAATTCAGCGCAGATTTCGTTTCCGCCTTGACACTTGTATGTATGTGCCGCACATATGCACAGTTGCTGTAACATGCTAAATAACAACACACGCAGCCTATTTTGCGCCCTTTCACAGCGGGCCTTCCTCAGTTTGCGCTTGTTCTCGTCTCTCTTTCATCCTTTTCGTGGTATTTTCCGTTGCTTTTTTGAAGCGAAAGCGACGAGGAATTAAATGCCAAGTCTTCGGATTCCCATGCGAGGTTACGCGGATTTGCTCTGCATTTCGTGTAACATTAATACGGATGTTTGGGCCGATCCTCATTGGTCCTCCATGCGATGACCAAATAATCAGCAATTTGAGCTAAGTGACCTTAACCTTATCATTTTACATGCTGTATGCCCTTGTTCGAAACTTTAAATATTAGAAAGTTTCAAGATGGATGCGTCAGAAATCATTAATAAATTAATAGGCTTCGTGGATTTACGACAAAACACATTTTCGGCATCATTTAGTTCATAACGGTTTTTATTGCAAACATTATGAATAGATTTTTAAGAATGGCGATGAGAAGTTAAAGACTAGAGCGCCTATATCTTAATTACCAATATTCATCTATAGTCAAAAGCGTCAGATATGGATGTATAAAGGAGACTAGAAAAGCAAGCTGAGACCAGATGGAGATAAAGCAGAGAGATGACATTAAGAGAGACTGCTATTGACACGGTCAGGACAATGATAACAAGCAACAGGCTATTACAATACCTAAGCTATAGTCTAATGTTATTTACTTGCGCGACTTATAAAATTCATGACCAAGCCCATTAAAAAATTCATGCTTGCTTACACTAACCGACTAAACGTAAAAAATTCACTTATACAGTAATTTTTCATGGCAATCTGTTTTCCTTATCAAGTTCAATATTTGAACATGACTACAACTCAACATACATCAGCACTCTACACCACAGAATGTCACACCTCCCACACCAACCTTCTGACATTTTCAAGCTCTGTTGTTTCGTTATATATTAAATAATTTTTAGACCCAAACGAATTCGTAATCATTCCTTTATTTAACCCTGGCAATAATTCTATACCGAACAATTTAGTGGTATTTGTTAGTCACACAATCTTTTGACATGGCCCTACAACAAATAATCATTTTCTCCAAGTTCTTTAACTCATAACATAACACGGGAAGTGAGAAAACAGGTTCTATGGGATATAGAGAGGGAGATAATATTTGCGATCGTTGACCGACAAAAATTAATGGCTACTCTAAGGACCCTGATTTAGGACGTTAAAAAAGAAGAGATTAAGGAATGCCATTTCTATTTTCGGCTAGATTGCCTATTCGTTTTATTCAGATAGAAGATAACTACTGTTTTTGGTAACAAGTGGGAGATCTCAAGAATAGATTATACAAAAACATAGTGCTAATATTTTGTGATAAACAGTGCTCTATGGAAAATACTTATCATGGTTTTAGGCCAAAAATTTATTAGATTTATGCCCCTCTTTGATTATGCACTTCTTTCATCTGCTTAATAACGTCAACTGAGATCACACTTCGTTTAGTTGAGGGAAATTTGTTACATGTGTAAACATAAATATTCATAACATAATTCAGTATTCGGAAAAGTCAAAAGATAATGTTTTGACAAATAGAGATTAAAAACAAATTTTCTATTCCCCAGAGAAAAATCAGAAAAATGAAACCCCATGAAGTATT
>CALNVZ010001402.1:15591-27266 GCA_940671915.1 Paracentrotus lividus
CGCTATAATAAATAACAGGAGGACCATTTTTGCTGCGAAGATTTTGTGGGCTGCAGGCACTCAGGCCCACCCCACACTCCACCCTGGCTGTACAACGACAGCAATTCTTTCGATTTTCGACTAGAAGTTTATGCAACATTTATTTGTGGGCTGCAGGCACTCAGGCCCACCCCATCATGCCCATGCACACTCCACCCTGGCTGCACAACTACAGCAATTCTTTCGATTTTCGACTAGAATTTTATGCAACATTTATAGATGTAATACACACTTAAAGCAAAGTGTGAAATATTTACCCCTATGATAGTGTTAAATACCGATTCCAAATAGATTTACTTGTTTTAAATGACTTTTGAAATTATAAGCGCGAGAAAGGGCATTAAAAAACTACGTCTAGAGGGATGTAACCGAAGCCCCTCTATCATATAGGCCTATATGCTTCTGAGAGCACTCTCAATTATAGTTGCCTCCAGCGGAAAAGGTGAGTTGTTTTTATACATAATTATTGCTTGGTATGCCCTATCTTGTGCGAGGTCGCGTAGCGGCCTAGCGAAAAATTTTGGGTTAAAAAAACGTGAAGAAAAAAAAGGGACATAGAAATTGTCCACGTGACTTTCGAGAAGTCTAAAATATTTCTTTTGTAGTATAGGATTTCCCAGTCAGTTTCGGGAGTTCGTTACTCCATTTAATAATCAGTTCATTCAAATTCCAAAATATATCTACAGCCTCAAATTCATGATTCAAATTCCAACTTGGTTCCTTCGCTTTGGTATTGAAAGCCTTCAAATAAAAAATCCCCGTCAAAAGCAATCGAATTAGTAGAGGGCGATTCCATACGTGTTGTACGGGACATTTAGATAACATTTGACAGTTTTTCGACAAGAAAAACAAAAACATATTCCAGTGAATGATGGCCATCCTCAAGTCTATCATAATTTTAAAATAACCAAGACTTTATTTGACTTGAATACACATCCTATAGAATGGAGATTAAAAATAGTAATATGTCGTACGGGACGCAGAAAAAGTGACTGTTTTGGAAACCTTAAGTTTATGCTCAAAAGTTTGTGAGTTACACAGGAAATTTTGATAGAAACTCGGCTCAAATGATATTCAGCTACCAAAGAAGAAATATATAAAAATATCTTTGCAAAAAAAAACAAACAAAAAAACAAAAAAAAAACATCCATGAATAAATAGAGGATAATTTTTTAAGAACATTGTGGCGTATACTGTACACCCAAAATGTGTCGTACGGACATCTCTGAATGAAAGCCAATCTTTCTCAATTTCCCACTTCAAAATGATGGAACTGGCTTGAAGTTTGATGAAAAAGTTATTGCAAACGTAAATCAAGAATGCTCTGAAGAATTGCATGTAGAGTAGTATACTATACACGCCGCCCGCGCGCGCACAAGAAGTACATTTTTTCAGTGAGACAGGTAAAAATGTTATCATTTGGGATGTGTTACCATTTGGGTGCGCGACAGACGTAAGCCTACACGTGTAGCACTTGCTGTAATTTTGTACAACAGCCTAGCCAATGGCAATTCCTTCAACATATTACTATTACACCACGTGGAGTTCGAAAGATATTAACTCATCCCCTGTGTAAAACATCATCATAGGAGTTAATTCAGCAGTCAACTGGTTAAACCTTAAACAATAAAAACGTCACTGGTATCAGAACTTCCCATAAATCAGAAAAGAGATCAGCTGCGTAACCTCCTTTCGTTCATATAGTCTTTGCTTTCTAGTCCTTAAACATATTCATTCACATTTTTTATGATTAGATATTTCGTAGTATATCTAAATTTAAATCTAAATAAATAACTACAATACTTTTTTTTATTTACATGAGTTAAGAAGATATGTAAAATCGAAATAAAGTTATTTACTGACATATATAATCAACAATAAAACGTGTAAAATCAACATGGTCTCTTTCCTAGACTAGTGTACTTAGGCAGGCGAATCGTGAAGAGAAATGCTCATGAATAATTCATAAATCTTCAGTGGCCATCCTACGTTTTAAAAACTCGCGGCCGGGGGACAGGTCAGCGTGGAGACGATTGGGTCGTTCGCTAACATTCGCTGACATAGAGGTCATGTTTTGTCAGTACATAAATTTCGAGTTGTGTAAAGCCATGTGTTAAGACAAAATCATCCGGGGTTAGTACACATAATGTTGATTTCAGTTTTGACCCCATATAGTATTACAACTACTCTGTAGCGCCACCAAGGCGTGGGTCTGCCGCCTTTGACGGCCCCTCTAGTTATTATTATTATTTATTTTATTTTTTTTTTTTTTTTTTATGTGTAATGACGACATCATCCCGGCACTACATTATAATCATACATTAATAATATTATACGCAATGGAAAAAGTGAGGAGTACCGAGATGATGTCGTAATTTGTTGTAGAATGACGACAGCATCTCGGCACTGCATGTTACATATCTTTTATTTTTTTTTTATTTTTTTTTTTTTTACATTGAACTACCTATCTGTACGCAATGGTAATATATAGTGAGGCGTACCGGGATGATGTCATCATTATTTTGATGTGTAGTGACGACATCATCTCGGCACTACATTATAATCATACATTAATAATGATTACGCAATGGAAAAAAGTGAGGGGTACCGAGATGATGTCGTAATTTGTTGTAGAATGACGACAGCATGTCGGCACTGCATTATAAACATACATTAATATTGAGATGACCATACATGTTTATGGGACTATAAAAACAATTGCTCATGTGTCATTTTCCGCCTGTGTTTTGTAACCCTTTAATAAATGGCATTTTAGCTTACATTTAAAAGTATGCAAAGAGGTTGATTCAATGATGTAAACACTCCCCATATACATAATGCACACTGTCAACAAATTCAGCCTACAGGAAAGTCTCACAGTGGATAAGTTCCGCAATTCATTGCATTTTTGACAATTATCATGGAAATAATTATGGCCAAAATTATTTTAGGTTGAAACTATGAAGCCCGTCACTTACCCATTAATGTAAGTTACGCATAGTCCCTCTATATTTGATTTTACATGTACCCTCGGCTTGATGTTATGTAATATTTCCTTGGTACGTAAAATAACACAAATGTGAAAGAGTGTCTCTGCTTGTGTTATTTCAGCAACTTCTGTTGGCATTATTTAAATTGTGTTTACATTCTCACGTCCTTGCAATTTACTAGATGTGGTCATATTCAAACGTGAGTGACACAGCATTTGGACTGGTAGTAGGGCGCATATCTTTGCACTTGTAGGTTATGAATGGATCATGACTACCATATTATGTATTATGTAGGAGTGGCATGTGTCATTACCAGTTGGATTTGAATTTTACAATTGGTCCTGGAAATTATGATTAAAAAAAACAGTGCATGAGTGACACGACAGAAAAAAAGACATGGGTTTCTGACCATTATTGGTTATGGTTGGATTTGTGCCCAAGTAGATCTCTAGGGGTACCATAAGTGCTGGTATATGTTCGTGAATAGTGTACCTCTCTGACATTAATTGTCCTTATCAATCAGTCCCTCTCTGTGGAAAATGGTCCACCTCTATGTGCCGTGAGTGACACAACGATCCAAAACGTGAGTGACACGACCAGTGCCTTAAATGCAACAATTCAAGTAAATAACTAGATCCAAATTACTTTTGTGTATATGCCATGTTAGAGTAGTCCATGATATATACTTTAACGACAAAAATCTGTCAAAAGTGACTAGATATTAGAATAAGAGGCATTTAAAGCACCATAGTCCCATATGTGCAAATTCCTGTTTGATCAATTATTCAGCGTCAGAAAATTAAATCACATAATTTTTAAACTTAAATAATTTGATGTATTGTAAAGAAACCTTTGTGTTGATTTCAGATCATAATTTGCATTTTCAAAGGCACAGCGCCACATTAAAATTTCAGCTAAATGTCCCATTTAGATTGAAAATGTATAAAGCGTGAAAATATGAAACAAATTGATCCATGATCAAAGAACATACAGTACATCAGACAAACATCACTGTGAGAGTAAAGTAATGTATATTTAATTTCTTAAAGAAGTTAGAACTTTTAGAAGCGTATAACTTGTCATAGATTAGAATTTATAATAATAGAAAGAACTAGAAAGAATTTATAATAACAAGAAATTAGCTAGCAATTGAAGCAGATCGACGTCCTCATATCTAATACCTAAATCCTGGCCTTCGATTCTCACTAGCAGTGCTTAAAAGGCTACTAAACTATTTTGGCAAGAATAATGTTGCGTGATTTATTTTTTTTTTTATTTGGTTTCACGGAAGAATTGAAAAGAGGAGTTCAAATTTGATGGCACCTGGCTGAGATTTTGATTCTAGTCAGTTCATGCAATGGAATGCGTTTCATTATGTTCGTTCGTTTTTGCATGGGTTGTAGCGCTTTGTCCCCTTTTAACTATTAAAAAAAAAAATTTGAGATATCTCAGTGAAATCCCCCTAAAATTTGTGTGTCGTTTTCCTATGATCTGCAGTCAATAAACCTAGTTATGTATGACATGCATGGGAACCACAAAGACTATTTTTAGTACCCGAAGAGTGGAGTTACTGGAGTAGTCTTAAATTAAGCTGGTGGGTGATTTGCAGTCAAGAGGCCTTTATTGACAATCAAAAAATTGTCAAATTACAGTATTTACCAATTCATAATGGATTGCAGCCCCCCCCCCCCCATTAGAGACACACAAACACTCACATACACGATTCATGTCTGTCACAGGTAATTTTGTGTGTATATACACAAATAATGCTGCAGTCACACAGACACTTACGTATAGTTACGTTTTTGTTGTTTTATCCTTACTTCATCAACTATTCTATCATTTCTTGTGTTTTTCTTTATTTTATTGGATGAACGATATTATCACTATTTCCACTCCATGGGGATCCGCAGAAAAAAAGTAATTTTTGGACGCAAAACGTAAGTGTCTGTGTGACTGTAGCATAAGACGCAAAATATGGCTATATTTGGGGCTGCGTCCAATTTCCCCTGCAAATATAATTGAATCCGAGCGAAAAAAAAGAGGCTAAATAAACCGATTCCTGAGTTGGTACCAGTATACCTACAGAGTGAGTCAGAAAAAAATGTCCCGTCAATTAGGATGTCTGGTAAAAAGTATGAACACTTAATCATGGCTTCATGTTATGTCTCATTTGATTCATCCTCCATACATTTTCTAGTATCATTTCAATTTTGATCTTTACACGTATGACTAAATAACAGACAAACTTCAGAGGACAGCAATATGTCACTTGCCCCTAGTGACTTGCTGAAGAATAAACAAATTGAGGATCTGTAGGTGCACGCACAAAAAGGCACACATCCACACATAACCTCATTTACACCCACACAACTAAACACCCACACCCTCACCACCTGCACCCACACACACACACACACAAACGCATACACCTATCACATCCACATCATCACAAACACACATAAACACAAACTCACACCCGTACCCTTAAACAAACACATACACGCCCTCACTCACACTCACAGACGATTGTTCGGAAATTACCACGTCCCAAACATTCAGCGATGTGTGGTACTACTGTGTGGTACTATTTCGGGATAATGCTATGAGGTATTTCTGCTGTATGGTACTGATGTATGGTATTTTTTGTGGTATTTGTGCCAAAATACCATAGATCCTCAGGCGCGTATCCAGGATTTCGCACCCCGGGGGGCCCGACGTGAATTTGGCGCCCCTGTTGTACTTTCAAAATATGGCGCCCCCCCCCCCCACTCGCCAGGCAAACATAGGCCTACGGCTTAAAGCCCAAGTATAGTTGTGGTAGAGAAAATCGAATTTTTCTAAAACTTACTCAACTTGTTCTCATAGTGTTCCAATGCACATATCATACATGAACAAGCGATATAATCATGTATCATGCATGTCTCCCTTGATATGTTATAGTTACCACATAAACATGGGAGATGTCATCTAAAATGAGACCATACTTCTTCACTCTCACCCCAGAGCTCTGGCATGCCACACCACTGCTGACTGGTACGGCGTGTGTGCATTCTGTGTGTATCAGTCTGTGTATCAATAGCATATAGTTTGCACACAAACCACTGCACGTTGCACTCTCTCCGGTGTCATCCTGTTTAGGCATGGCCACTCAAACAGATCGATTTACACAGTTTTGTTGCTAAATTCAGGTCTTAGAGTGGATTTTATAACAAATCATTTTGTACAGAGAGGTTATTTGAGGTATTAATTCATATTATTCTACTATGGAAGTAAAACAAAAAATATGTTCTCCCAAAACTATACAGAAAGCTTTAAATGTATGTTGAAGGATTTGAATAATAATTTATTTGAAGTTTTTTTTTTTTTTTTAATAAATATTTGCCAATGGTGAGTTCATGGAAAAGAATTCTAGGTATATGAGGTATTACCGCATATAGATGAAAATACGAATATTTCTAAATACGAGCGCGAAGCGCGATCAGATTTTTTCCCCTCTACTTTACGATCAGAAAGCAAAGAATCTAAGCAATTAAGGTATCAATTTGTTTAGCTCTTCAATCAGAATATCATTGAACGGGAGCTGTAATTTGTCCATCAAAACGATTTGAAAGCAAGCCATATAAAATCATGTGAAATTTGTTCATCAAGTAATGAAATAAAAGAATCCTGATAATCTGGTTACAAGAAAGAAAAAATAGGCGAGCGTAAATCGCTAGCAGAATTTTGATGTATCGGAATAATCTCTGAAAACGTGACATTTTATGCATTCCTCAGGAACACAATGTAATAACTCTTTGGAAAATGAAGCGAGCGCGAAGCGCGATCGAAAATTTTGCTCTATGTAATAGAGACCTGAAGTTTAGGATCAATTTGGCCTCCAGAATTTAAAGACCGCATGTTGCCCAATAATTTTACGTGATTATGAAAGAGAGATGAATATCTATCTATCTAGCTGCTTATCTATCCTTCTGCTTCCCTCCCTAAGTTTAAGATAAATTTGGCCCCCCTAGGTTTAAGCTCAATTTGGCGCCAACTAATCATTTCGCGCCCCCTAAATGTTAGTTTGAATTGGCGCAATACATGTACGATTTAGGTGATTTGATGCCCCTGGGAAAATGCAAAAATAAATGTACGTGTATTCAAATAAATTTAAATGTCTTGATGATTAGTATCCTATAATGCAAATTATGGTCAGAGGAAAAACACAGGCGAGAGCGGAATTTTGATGTCTTTGAATGATGAGAAAACATGGCATTGCATGCGTTCCTCAGGAACACAATATAATAACTCATTGGGAAAAGAAATGATGCGAGCGCGTAGCGCGAGCCTAAATTTTGCTATGTATATACAGACCAGGAGGAATTAACAATTTTAGAGACCATATTTCAAATACCAAGTTGTTGCCACTTAGTTTCAGGTAAATTCGGCACACCTTCCTAAGTTCAAAATAAATTTGGAGCCCCTAAGTTTAAGATAAATTTGGCATCCCTAAGTCTCAGGTCAATTTGACGCCCCTACGTTTAAGCTCAATTTGGCGCCCCCTAAAATTTAGGTCAATTTGAAATGCAAAAATGAATGTAACGTGAAATCAAAGAAATTGAAATGTTTTGATGGTTAGAATCCCATAATGTAAATTTTGGTAAGAGGAAAAACACAGGCGAGCGCGAAGCATGAATGGAAGTTTTGATGTATTCAAATAATTAGAAAACAGGACATTTCATGCGTCCCCCAGGAACACAATGTAATAATTCATTGGGGGAAAAAATGATGCGAGCGCGAAGCGCGAGCGAAAACTTTGCTATGTATATACAGACCCGGATGCATGAATTTTGAAATTTTTCTCTATCTATATAGAGACCATATTCTAAAAACCTAATTGTTGCCCCCTTGGTTTCAGGTAAATTCGGCGCCCCTTAGTTTCAGATCATTTGGGCGCCCTATAAGTGTAAGCTCAATTTGGCGCCCCTAATTTTAAAATCGATTTGACATCCCCTAACTTCAATTCAGTTCCCCCATAAGTTTCAGGTCATCTTGGCGCCCGTACGTGTAAGCTCAATTTGACGCCGCTAATATGTTGAACATGAATTTGAAGTGCAAAAAAAATAATAATAATAATAAAAATAAAATTAAAAAAATAAATAAACAAAAAATGTAATGTGAAAACAAGTAAATTTAAATGTTTTGACGGCTAGAATCCCTTAATGTAAATTCTGGTAAAAGAGGAAAAACATAGGCGTGTTCGAATAGGGAACGAAATTTTGATGCATTCGAATGATTAGAAAACAGGTCATTTTACGCGTTCTTCGACACAATGTAATAAATCAATGGGAAAAGATGATGCGCCGAGCGCGAAGCGTGGGGAAAAGATTCGAGCGAAAATGTTGCTATTATATACAAACCAGGAGGCATGGAATTTTTAAATTTGGCTATTTCTAGATTAGAGACCTTAGACCTTTGTTTCTTTGTGTGTGTGTGTGTGTTTTGGGGCCTCCTTATAGTTTCAGGTTAAATAGGATATAGTTGGAGCCACTAAGTTTAAGATAAATTTGCAGCCTAAAGTCCTCAGGTCAATTCGGCGCCCCCTTACATTTGAGCTCAATCTGGCGTCCCTTACGTTTAAGATCATTTTGGCGCCCCTCTAGGTTTAAGTTCGATTTGGCGCCCCTAAATTAAGTCGATTTGCGCTCCTAAGTTAAGGTCGATTTTGTGGCCCTCCTAAACTCTAGGTCGATTTGCGCCTTAAGTTTAAGAGTCGTTTGGCACCCCCATTTAATGTTTCGGTTCATTTTGGACGCCCTCCTAATTTTAAGTTTGATTGGCGCCCCCCCCCAAATTTAAGGTCGTTTAAGAGCCGCTAAGTTTAAGGTCGATTTGGCGTCCCAAACCTATGTTGAAGTCATTTGGCGCCGCTACGTTTAAGCTCAATTTGGCGCCTTAGTTTAAGGTCCATTCAGCCCTAAGTTTATTGCGTTGGCTTATTACTGTGATTTGCGCCCCTAATTTTTTCAAGCGCCCCCTTCCCCTCACCCTTTTTCAATTGTCGCCCATATTTAGTTAAGGTCGATTCCGGCGCCCTCTAAGTTTTAATATCAATTAGGCACCTCCTCCACCTTTCAGGTCAATTTGCGCCCCCATCTAAGTTCGGTCATTGGCGCCCCTACGCGGTTGAAGCTCAATTGGCTTCCCCGTAGTTTAATGTTCCGATTTGGCGCCCTAAATTTAAGTCGATTTCGCGCCCCTATAAGTTAAAGGTCATTTGGGCCCCTTAGTTTACTGTCCGTTTGGGCGCCCCTAATTAAGGTCGATTTGGCGCCCACTAAATTGAGCGTCGATTTGGCGCCCCCCCCCCCATGTTGAAGTCATTTGGCGCCTTTACGTTTCAGCTCAATTTGGCGTCCTTAGTTTTAAGTTCTTCAGCCCCCTAAGTTTATTGGCGTTGCTTATTTACTGTCGGATTTGGCGCCCTAATTTTTTTTAAGGCGCCCCCTCCCCTGCCCCTTATTTCAAATTTATTCGCCCTTACTTCCCTTACAAAATGGTCCTGTGGTATTTCCTATGGTATTTCTGAATGTCTTGTGGTATTCTATGGTATATTGAATGTTCCTGTGGAATTTCCACTCATGGTATTTCTATGGACATACTAAAATACCATAGAAGTAGCCATAGGGAAATACACACAGGAAAGGTAAATAAAGATACCATACAGAGTGCTGTGGTATTTGCACAAATACCATATGTATGGTTTGCTGTATGGTTTTTGGGCACAAATACGCATATGTAATGGTATTTCTGTATGTTTTTTTTGGCACAAATACCATATGTTATGTTTTCTGTTGTTTTTTTGGCACAAATACCATATGTATGGTATTGCTGTACTGTTTTTTGCACAATACATATGTATGGTATTGCTGTATGGTTTTTTGGCACAAAATACCATATGTTTAGTCAAGTGCTGTAAATGGTTTTCTGGCATAATTACATATGTATTGGTATTTCTGTATGGTTTTTGGGCACAATACCATATGTTGGTAGGCCTATTGCTGTATGGTTTTTGGCACAAATCCATATGTATGGTATTTCTGTTATTTTTTTTTTTTTTTTTTGCACAAAGTACCATAAATGTATGGGTATTTGCTGTATGTTTTTTGCACAAGAATACCATAATGTAATGGTATGCTGTATGGTTTTTGGCACAATACCATCATGTATACGTATTGGTATGGTTTTCTGGCACAATACATATGAATGGTATTGCTGTATTGGTTTTTGGCACAAATACCATATGTATGGTTATTTCTGTATGTTTTTTTTTTGGCACAAGTACCATAGTGTTATGGTATTGGCTGGTTGGGTTTTTTTGGCAGCAAATACCATATGTTGGTACTTGCTGTAATGGTTTTTTGGCACAAATACCATATTGTTATGGTTTCTTGGCACAATACCTATATGTTCGGTTTCTTGGCACAGAATCATATGTATGGTTTCTTTGGCAAAATACGCATATGTATGGTATTGCTGTAATTTTTTTTTTGGCACAAATACATATGTCTGGTATTGCTGTATGGTATTTGCACAAATACAATATTATGGTATTTTCTGTAATGTTTTTTTTGCACAAATACCAAATGTATGTGTATTTGCGTATGGTCTTTTTGCACAAATACATATGTATGGTATTGCTGTAGCTGGTTTTTTGGCACAAATACCATATGTATGGTTATTCTGTATGTGCTTGACACAATACCATATGTTATTGTATTGCTGGTGTTTTTTTGCACAAATCCATATGTATGGTATTTGTGTTGACAGACCTAGTAATCTATGGTTTTTTGGCCACAACATACCATATGCATGGTATTGACTGTACTGTTTTTTTGGCACAAGATACCATATGTATGGTAATTGTTGTATGTTTTTTCTTAACAATATTCATATGTATGGTTATTGCTGTATGTTTTTTTGGCACAAATACCACATGTATGGCACAAATACCATATGTATTGGAGCCTCACTGTACATATGCCCCGGTGTTACCAATTATTGTCCCGGTTCCTCTACCATCAGGGGCTTGCGATTTCCATTTGATGACGGCAAGGGGTGGGAGGGGAGACGGAGACCCGGAATGGGAATTATTATTAGCTCGAACGGAATAAGCTTCCTAAAATTTGTATACCAATTCGAAAGAGAATGATCTATTTCCATAATTATTATGCATGAAACTAATGACAATTTTAAAATATAGGAGGTTGGACTCAAATAAAACATTTTCACAAATAGACCTAAAGACATAGTAAATCGTAAATCCATTGTATGTATTTTGTTGTGAGCGCGAAGCGCTGAGCTAAATTTTGCTCTATAATAAAACATTAATCTTTGTATCCACTACTGATAATCACTACGAAATACATTCGAAAGCGAGTGAAACATCTCATTAATCAAGCGTTTTATACAATAATATATATAAAATATTAGTTTGTAATCCCTTTTGAATATGGTCATTTTATAAGATACGGACTGAAGACAAAAAGAATTTAAAGAAACTTAAAAGTTTATTTCCATCACATTTGACAAGTGGGCAAATACAAAATTTATATAATTAGAAAATAAAAAAAAAAAGTAAAGCTTGAAAATCAAGGGGACCAC
>CALNVZ010001402.1:27291-43218 GCA_940671915.1 Paracentrotus lividus
ACATATGTTTCATGTTCAATAAGGAACCCTCTTGAAGGCAAAAAAAAAAAGAAAAAAACAAAAAAAAAATTCTACCATGACCGCATTTTCTCCCCTAATGTGTCATTCTCTCTTTCTCCCTCATCTATCTTTCTTTCTATCCTATATCCACCCTTTCTCCTCTCTTCTCTCTCTCTCTCTCTCTCTCTCTCTCTCTCTCTCTCTCTCTCCCAACGTCAGCTCTATTGCTCACTTGATCCTCTTTTCGGTATTCTCTCAGTCATTTCTATTAAATTTGTCTGTTAATTTCTCTCTACTGTCTACCCCCCTCCCCCCCCCCTCTCTCTCTCTCTCTCCTGATATTACCCATATACACTATCAGCCAAGGAAAAGATTTGGAGTGGTCAAATCCATTATACAGAGGGGTTGTATGCCATTTTAGGCCCACGGTATGACCTTTTTGAACAGATTTCTACTTTCATTTACAGAACATCCCCGGGGAAACATTCATCCAGTCCATCTTGATCTGTGTTATCCAGAGACCAAACTTTGTTATTTTCAGTATGATTTATAACAAATATTTTCGCATTTTATATTTTTTCTAAAAATGTTTAAAATCTTTATTTGAATTCAAAGCTCCTTGTCTGCCGAGTTGTGACTTTAATTACATGTACGCTGACTAGAGACAATGATAGATTTGCAAGGAAACCGATCTAAACTCAACTTATCTTTTGCTTTTGATCAAGTTGTTCCCAAAGATATTGTGTCATATTTGTGTTTTTGCATCTTTTCAAAACTTTTAAAATATTGTGAGTTTGGGTTTGCTTGTAGTTTTATTTGTTCATTTTTCAAGTGTAATGATCGGCCATAATATGTACTGTTTCATGTTATGAGAATGTTGAAATAAAATATTTTCCACTTGGCTTTTAACTCACCGTACTGTTCAATTTTGACTCTTGTGCCTGTATGTGTTTGTTATTTATGTAAAAATTATTTCAAGCGATGGTATTTTTTCATACTTTTTCTACTACTAACACCCAACGGAGAGGGTTCTCCTTTACATCCTGATTCGTAGTGAACAATGATTAGTACAGCCACTCTGAAGATAGTTAGGAATGGATGATCAATGGACCCGCCACACCATTGATAAATACCACACACTAGCACCCGGTTTAAATACGGCGGTCCGTCCCACCGCTAAACGCATCTAAAGCAAAAAAATGGAACAAGATTGAACCAAATGACCAAAGATGACAGAGAGAAGAGGGAGAAGATGTAGAGGGAGAGATGAGAGAGAGAGAGAAGAGAGAGAGAGAGAGAGAGAGAGAGAGAGAGTCGTGTGTATGTGGCTGAGAGAGCTCATTTGCATGTTTTGTGTATATTAAAATGAAGGGAAGGTGAGCTAAAAAACGTATAGTCAGTTAGGAAAAAAAGAACACGTAGAGAAGAGAGAGAAACAGGAGTCGACGGTTGGTGAAGAAATTGAGAAGAGAAAGTCTATGTCTTGGCCCGATGGGAAAGAGTTAGAAAAGGAGGATATGAGCACGAGGAAGAAGAGGGAGAGGACAGAGAGATGGGAGATGATAATGTGTGCCAGAAATAATGAAAGAGGGCATGGAGACAGCGTGGGAGAATCGTTGATGTGAGGATGAGAATGACAAATTGCGCCTTTTTTCTCTCTCTTCCTCATACTCCTCTTTCAAAGAAAGAAAAGAGAGAAAGGAAAGAGAGAGAGAGAGAGAGAGGAGAGAGAGAGAGGAGGAGTGAGGAGGAGCAGAGAGGAGAGGACGGAGAGCTGATGTAGGGATGGGTTGAGGCCTATCGTTACCAGCGTCGAAAAAAAACGAGTGCATGGCTGGCGGATGCCCACGCCGACGGCTGGCCCGTAGGTCGGCGATCGTGCTCTGGTTGGAGCACCCGTCAACTCGACCACGTATCGCCCTGACCGACGCATCACCCTAAAGCACGGACTTCGTGTCGCCATCAGGACGTCTCATTCTCTCATTCGAACCAGAGGGAAGACGGGGCAAGTGTGATAAAAGGAAGGGGCGAGCTCGAGCTCTAACTACACAAAGAAGGACATCTTTGAATACGTGACTCGGTGATTGTCAGTTTAAGTGCTATGAAGCTTTATGCACGGGAAAAAACCAATAGACAGACGAAATTGCGCACTAATTTTACACCTTGCAACGGTAGTTATCTATTATGTTTGATGATTGACATGTTTGCGATTGTAATTTAGGACCAATTCAGGGGCCGCGGAGCGTTTTGAAAGTGGAGGGCCTGAGCCGAAGTGGGGCTGAACAGGCCAAAAAATCCACAAATGTATGGTCATTTTTGCAATTTTGTACACGTTGGCTGAAAAAAAAGTGGGGCTGCAGCCCCCCCCCCCGGCTCCGCGAGCCCCTGCAATACCTACATGAAGTGCGTTTCGAATTGGTAAAAACTTGTTCTTGATATAATGCTTTGCTTGATTTGTTATTGTTATTTTGTTTGCTAAATTCGTTTGTGTTGTATGAGTTGCGTTC
This sequence comes from Paracentrotus lividus, assembly GCA_940671915.1. Classification (NCBI taxonomy): domain Eukaryota; kingdom Metazoa; phylum Echinodermata; class Echinoidea; order Camarodonta; family Echinidae; genus Paracentrotus; species Paracentrotus lividus. The sequence continues at coordinate 29,799 of CALNVZ010001402.1, forward strand.
ATCAATTAGAGATGAAAATTGTGTTTAAACAAATTTCTGGGCAGTACATTTTAATAGACTGAAGCCCCTAAGTGTTCCTCAAGATGTCTCACATCCGATACATGGCATGTCAGTAATTCATAAAGTGTTTACTAAATACTAGCCAACACCATCCTAATATTCGTATTCATTCTATAATACAAAATAATTCAGTTCAGATTTGACGTGTTATCCATATTGTATTATGACAAATTTCAAAAGTATTATTATTTATGTTCACGCGGAATCTACGAGTCCGAACCAGGGGGGGGGGGGCATTTCATGACAGGACTTGTCGGACGTTTTATCGGACAAACTGTTATACGCTACTGAAATGATGCCTTCCATTCTGTTGGTGAGAGGCAATTGTCGGTTAAATGTCCGACCAAGTCCTTGATGAAAATGCTCCCCAGTTGTTTCACATCAGCACAAGATGGCGGAACGGGACCTAACGCAGATTTGCTCAAAAATTCTGATTGCTAATAAACATTGAGCTGAACCATTGGGGTCAATAACAATTTGGTCCGATTCCCATTTGACCCATACATAATGGTCTTAATCTCATTAGGTCTAATACCCAATTGTGTATTTTAAATTTCCGTCTAATTCAATTTGCGTCCATTATTTTGCGTTATTTAAGGAATGACCAAGCAATGTTGGATCAAGGGACATCAAACGAAAATGGACCTTTATTATACGAAATGGGGTAAGACAAAATGGTAATTAGGGACGAAGTCGCAATAATTTGACCAAAATGGTAATTAGACGAACTTAGTTGATAGACGAAATGATTTATACCATGCGGGATGAGACCAAAACGTGTATGGAGTCAACATGGTCAAAGAGGGTTTATACCAAATGACCAATTAAACAAAGTGGAGCAAGGTGACGTGTAAGATGAATTACATTAACGAATGCAAACTATACCTTCATCGAATTATTCCCGATTTCACAAGATGTAAGTAAAAATTATAAAACATACAATAATGACACGAAACGATGCAAAACACGATTTTCCCCCTTTAAATTCAAACTTAATTTATATATAAAAAAAATCAAATATACAATTATATACATGAATATATATTATTTATTGGCTAAAATAATCATACACAAAAATAGGCCTAACACTGGTAAAAAAAAAATTATTGCTCTACCAAAGCATAAAATGAGATTGGAGGTAGATTATCATTATTTCGGGGGGTTGTCAATTATATTTAATTATCGTGTTATTTTGACTATGCATCTATAGAACACGTATACCCGGAGTGTTTTTACTGTGCCTTGTCGCAACTGTACCCGAACTACGGGACACTGCAAATTCAAAACACAACCCGTTCTTTATATACGGATAATAAGGAATAGGTTCAGTGTTTGGGAAAGGGTACGCATATGAAGATTTGTGCTGATGGGAAAGGATACTCTTGGAGACTGGGGTGCCCGACCTCACGTTCGTGTCATTTCCCTCCACGTCTTGAAAATTATCGATTAATCATGGAACAAACGTAGAAAGTAGGTGTCGTTGCAGTAAGAGTATGAGAGAGAGGCATAGGGAATAAAGAAAATTAATGTTATCGCCGAATGTTAGACATTGTTTTACTATGTGAGGGTAGATGATGGATATAAATTAAAATTAGGTGTAGAGAGAAAAATAGAGGGGGAAAACGAGAAAGACGAAAGAAAGAGAAGAGAGAGAATAGGAAAGACAAGAGAGAGAAGAGAGAGAGAGAGAGAGGAGATGAGGGGGGGCGCAGGGGCGTCAAGCCTTTTTTAATCCATAGGATAACGAAAAAAGGTAGGACTATAATTAATTATGTGCAACTTGTGTATCTGAGCATTTCTTGGAAACTGGATTCAATTTCAAATCAAATTCACACACCCAGGTTGCTTAAAAAAAAAAAAAAAAAAAAAAAAAAACAAAAAAAAAGCGACGCATATAAAATGGATGTTCCTCATTATATATTATAGACAAATCAATGTTATTGAGTGCAAGGTACGAATATTACATGAGGTGCCAAGTTTAACCTTGACTATCAACGAACGCGAACAGCGGAGTTGAATGATCAAGTTCAACTCTGCACCCGAAATGTAATATCTCGAACCCTTGCCACGAAATAAAACATTGAATATTGCTTTATACACCACTCGATGTCTACGGTAGATCTACTAGATTCTAAGGTTAAAGATCTAATTAGCCTACTAGGCATAGCTATGACCTCTATTGCTCTCAACGTAAACAGTTAGATTCTAGATCTAAATTTCAGATCTAATAGAATCTAATCATCACTCACCAAGATATCAAATGAATATGCGATTGTCACCTAATTAATCATGTTAATTAATCTCGCAGTCAATACTAAAGCACGGTTAAATCCAAATACGAAAACTCTGCAAATCAAACTTGTCCTCGTCTAACAGGAACATATATATAAACGATCGTGTTCCGTGATAGAAGCTATAATTGTGTGGAATTTAACTGCACTGAAGCTGAACTAACTGCCACTGCACTGCACTATACTACTGAGCTGCGTCGCTAGCCCTAGGCCTACGCGCACAAAATCGGTTATACACGCAGCGATGCAGCGCATTCGCGGCATGTATGTGTATGTAATTTCAGTTGAGTTGATTCTCACGTTCGGTGTTGTGTGTGTTAGTTGTTAGCAGATTAAATTCTGCTAAAATCGAGCTCAAAACACCCGAGCTCAGATCTAGATGAGAGTCGTACCCGATATCCAACAGCGGGCTGATAAAGCCTAACACCGTCTGAAGAAAAAATGGAGTCGACGCAATTCGCTAACGAAGACCGCGTTTTGTTGTTTAAAACTGTTCGAATATACCTGAGAAGGCCCTAAAAGTTATAATCGTACCAGTAAATCGAAAATTAATCCTTCTTCAAACCTCTTTTTGATACCGAAATTTACCTCATGATGGAATTTTTTGACAAAACAGTAAGTTTACAGTATCATATCTCGGGCAGTTTTTTGCAAAGCAGGTAGAAATGAGCGTTTCCTAGTTTCACTTCAAAGCCAGGCCGGGCCGCGCAGCGCGTAAGCCCCAGACCCTATAATTTTCGCTACATCGGTTCAATTAGCAGTGGATTGATCATGCCTTTGTCTCCTAAAATATAGAATTGAGAAGCACATCCATTGTGATGATATTTATTCCTATACGATTTACTACGGAATATCTTATTTTATATTTTCTAATTCATTTTTCAATGAATTTGATGAATCTTGGACACCCGTGTTAGGCTTGAAGAGTAAGTAGCCAATTTGTGAATCCATTCTCGTTAACCCAAAACTAACCAATTTGTAGGTCTTGAAGTACCCTCTTTGTCTAATATATTAATTATTAATTATTCTGTAAAATAAAGTATTGATACTCTGCCACTCGAGCCTCCACTGCCCTTATATTCACCGACAAACCAACGTTGCCAACACCAACACTAACACGTTTGTGAAATGAACTTTTTCTTAATCCCCTAGGGTTTAGTGTTAGTCAATGGAAATTTGCACGTGAAAATTTAACACCCAGCTGCCAGAGGCTCGGTTCAGCAGACGACAATGATAGTGATTTCACGTTCGGTGTTGTGTTGGTGTTAGGTGTTTAGTCAGGCGTGAAATTCTGCTAAAATCGAGCTCAAACACCGAGCTCAGATCTAGATGAGTCGATACCGCATATCCCAACACGCGCGGATCATTAGCCCTAACACCGTCTGAAGAAAAAAATGGCGTCGACGCAATTCGTAGCGAAAGTACCGTTTTTCTTGTTCAACTTTCGAATATACCTGAAGAAGGCCCTAAAAGGTTAAAACCATACCAGTAAATCGAAATCAATCCTTCTTCAAACCTCTCGTTATACAAATTTACTTCATGATGGATATTTTTTGACAAAACAGTAAGTTTACAGTTCATATCTCGGGCAGTTTTGCAAGCAGCAGGAAAATCGAGCGTTACCAGTCACATCAAAGCCAGGCCGGGCCGCGCAGCGCGTAGCCCCCAACCCTATAATTCTTTGACCATCGGTTCAGATTAGGCAGTGATTGATCACGCCTTTTGTCCTAAAATATAGATTGGGAAAGACATCCATGTTGATGATTATTTATTTCCCTATACGATTTACTACGGGGAATTATTCTTATTTCATATTTTCTAATAATTTTTTCCAATAATTTAGATGAAATTTCTTGGACCTTGTTAGGCTTAGTAGCCCAATTTGGTGAATCCACTCGTTAACCCCAAAACTAAATCAATTTTGTAGGTCTTGAAGTACCCTCTTTGGTTCTAATATATTAATGATTAATTATTCTGCAAAAATAAAAGTATTGATTCTCTGCCACTCGAGCTCCACTTTGCCTTGATTATTCACCAGACAAACCAAACGTTGGCCAACACCAACACTCAACACCGACTGTTGAAATGAACTTCTCTTAAATTCCCTAGGGGTTTAGTAGTTAAGTCAATGGAAATTTGGCCACGTGCAAATTTAACACCAAGCTGCAGAGAGCTCGGTTCAGCAGACGACATTCGACACAAAATGAAACACCAGCAACCGGAAATACGTCAAAATTTAGAGGTCAACACCTAACACGACTGATTTTATTTCCATTTCAACGTTCGGTGTTTAGATCAGACTTCCTGCCTCCAAAATAAACACTAACACCATTATAACACCGAACGTGAAATCACTCGTGTGTAGATCTACGTGTCATCGATCTTTTGCAAAGCCGTGAATAATTTCTTGGATATTGCCACGGGCTACCTCATCTGTTCATTCAGCATCATTCCGTGAATGTCATGTGACCCACCATCATCCAACAGCTGTCAAACAATCTTTGTGTGTGTTGTAAACATTATATGAAACAAATGAACACAATTAACTAAGTGCTATTAAAAAATGATATCCAATGTGAAATATAATATATAAAAAAACACAATGATTTTGCACACGTGCGCATTGCTTAGTAAAAAAACATCAATTGGCTGGTATGGTGCATCGTTTTTGTTTAGTTTTTGTGTTTTGTTTTTAGCTTCAGTACGTTAGCAGACCCCGCATTATTCTCAGAATGTTTACCCACTTATAATATTTCCGCTTTATGGTCTATATTTACTTTAAGAAATGTCAATTTTGTTGCGTCTATTATTTGCATTTGTTTCTGATTTAATCAATAAAGCTTAGAAATTCGCTTTTAAAAAAAAGTAAAAATAAAAATCTACCAAATGTTTAATAGCAATCTTGCAGTCTCCGAAAGATATCAAAAACTTAATTGTTTGAAAATACATCTCAATATCCTTTAGAAAAACAATGATTTTTTGAGACACGCAAACAAATATCAAATTCTATTTTCAGTACATGGCATTAACCCCTTACAAAAATGTCCTGTTGGTTATTTCCTATCATTTTTGAAATTGTCCTGTGGTATTCATATGGTATTTCTGAATGTCCTTGTGGTATTCCTATGGATGATTTCGATTTCATCTGGTATTCAGACATACAAATACCATAGAAGTACCATAGGGAAATACCACAGGAAAAAGGTAACATAAGGATACCATACAGAGTGCTGTGGTATTGCACAAAATACCATATGTTTAGTATTGCTGTATGGTTTTTTGGCACAAATACCATATGTATGGTATTGCTGTATGGTTTTTTGGGCACAAATACCATATGTATGGTGTTTCTGTATGGCTTTTTGACACTAATACCATATGTATGGTATTGCTGTGTGGTTTTTTGGCACAAATACCATATGTATGGTATTGCTGTATGGTTTTTTGGCACAAATACCATATGCATGGTTTTGCTGTATGGTTTTTTGGCACAAATACCATATGTATGGTATTGTTGTATTTTTTTTTACACATATATCATATGTATGGTATTGCTGTATGTTTTTTGGCACAAATACCACGTGTATGGCACAAATACCATATGTATTGGAGCCTCTGTTACAATCGCCCCGTGTTACAATTATTGTCCCGGTCTCCCCTACCATCAGGGGCTGCGATTTCATGTGATGACGGTCAGGGGTGGGGGGGGGGAGAACGGAGACCCCGGAATGGGAATTATTATAGACTCGAACGGAATAAGGCTTCCTAAATATTTGTATACCCAAAATTCGAAATAGAATGATCTATTTCACATAATTTATTATGCAGAAACTAATGACAATTTTAAGAATATAGGCCTAAGGTTGGAACAAATAAAACATTTTCCACAAAATACGACCTAAAGACATAGTTAAATCGTTAAATCATTGTATTGTTATTTGTTTGTGAGCGCGAAGCGCGAGCTAAGAATTTTGCTCTATAATAACATTAATCATTGTATTCACTAGCTGATAATCACTACTAGAAAATACAATTCCGAAGAGCGAGTGAAAATCTCATTAATCAACGTTTTACAATACATATATATAAAATATATATGTTTGTAATCCCTTTCTGAATATGGTCACTTTTTATAACGATACGGACCTGAAAACAAAGAATTTAAAGAAACTTAAAAGTTTATTTCCATCACATTTGGACAAGTGGGCAAATACAAAAATTTATCCAAATTAGTTAGAAAATAAAAACAAAAAGTAAAGCTTTGAAAATCAAGGGGACACGTCCCCCTGATTGACGCCAAATTTGGAGAGGAATTGATTATACAATAGATTGGAATAAATAAAGCACCCCAAAGAGACATATAATATGGGTTAATATCAAAAATTCACAATAGAATGAACTACCTCACACATAATGCCAAAGTTACAAATAAAGCGTTGTAACAAATAAAATAATAAATGAATATAGGGACCTGAAGAAAGATTATTAGTTTAATTATTGTCTGGTGTTTTTGTTTGCAAGCGAAGCGCGAGCCGAAAATTTTGCTTTTTATTGACCTGAACTTGGTTCATTTTACGCACACTGTGCCTCTTCGTCTATTATATGTACATATATTTTTGTTAAGCTTTAAAAATCCAGGGTGGACGATCCTCCAGAAAACAAAAATCGATGGGGGGGGGGAGACTCGATCGTCCCCCCGTCCACCCGGGACGCCGCCAATACCTACCGTTGTGTAGTATTGTCACAGGATTTTTTTTTTTCTAAGGGATAGTTTCTTACAGGAATTGACTAAGTGGTGTTTGACCAAGTCGACTTGATTAGACGAAATGGGAATTAATTAGACCAAATGGTAATTTGACGAACTGATTGAAGACAAACATCCAACAGGGATGAAACCAACGGGCATTAGTCAAAGTGGATTTATGGCAGTTTACTGCTGAAGTTTGGTAGTCGTATGGTATTCCTGAGGTACTTCGTATGGTACTATGGTAATTAGCTCATTTGCATACAATGTTTTTGTATGCACAAATCAGTATTTTGTGAAGCTATTACCTCATTAACTAGTAATTGTCTGCATATTAATATTTTTTCTTTTAGGGAAATATATTTCCTAAACACAGAGTAACATCAAGAGCGATAGTTTTGACATTTGCATTATTATCAAGAGATATAGAAAATAACTGTGACCCAAAATATATTTGCTAAATAGTGGTATATATACCAGGATATGGTATCCTTGGGTGTCTAGCGGCAGTCCTGTGGTAAAGGCGGGTGGTATCCCTGAATTAACGGCGTGTGGTGTTCCGGTCGTAACGGTATGTCATAATCCTGGTAACTGTGTGCGGTATTGATGTGTGGTACTAGATTGGGATAATGCTATTAGGTATTTTTGCTGTATGGTACTCCTGTATGGCATTTTTTGTGGTACTTGCGCTAAAATACCATAGGAAATCCTGTGGTATTTGTGCCGAAATACCATAGGAAATCCTATGGTATTTTGGCTGTATGGTATTTTATGTGGTATTTGTGCCAAAAAAACCATAGGAAATTCTATGGTATTTTGGCTGTATGGTATTTTGTGTGGTATTTGTGCCAAAAAACCATAGGAAATCCTATGGTATTTTTGGGCTGTATGGTACTATTTCTGTATGGTATTTTGGTGTGGAATTGTGGCCAAAAAAACCTAGAAATCCTATGGTATTTTGGCTGTATGGTATATGTGCCAAAAACCATAGAAAGTTTTCTGTAGGTATTTGCTTGTATGGTATTGGTGCCAAAAAACCATAAGAGTTCTATGGTATTTGGCTGTATGGTATTATTGTGCCAAAAAACATAGAAATCCTGGTATTTTGGCTGTATGGTAATTATTTGTGTGGTATTTGTGCCAAAAACCATAGGAAATCCTATGGTATTTTGGCTGTATGGTATTTGTATGGTATTTCGTGTGGTATTTGTGCCAAAAACCATAGGAAATCTTATGGTATTTTGGCTTGTATGGTACTTCTGTATGGTATTTTGTGTGGTTATTTGTGCCAAAAAACATAGGAAATCCTGTGGTATTTTGTAAGGTACGTGCGTGTACCACAGACATTTTTGTAAGGGTTAGTTTAAGGCGATTCGGCGCCCCTTGATTTAATATACAATTAGGCGCCTCCTCACCTTCAGGTCAATTTGTGCGCCCCCATTGCTAGTTTCGGGTCAATTTGGCGCCCCTAACGTTTATAGAAGCTCAATTTGGCTTCCCCGTAGTTTAATGTCGATTTGGCGCCGCCTAATTAACGGTCGATTTCGCGCCCCTATGAAGTTAAAGGTCAATTTGGCGTTGCTTAGTTTACTGTCGATTTGGCAACCCCCTAAATTTTTTTAAGGCGCCCCCTTCCCTCTCCCTTTTTCAGATTTGTCGCCCTACTTAGTTTAAGGTCGATTCCGGGCACTAAGTTTAAATATCAATTAGGCGCCTCCTCACGTTCTTCAGGTCAATTGGCGCCCCCATCTAAGTTTCGGGTCAATATGGCGCCCCTATTTAAGCTCAATTTGGCTCCCCCGTAGTTTAATTCGGATTTGGCGCCCTAAATTTAGGTCGATTTCGCGCACCCTATAATTAAAGGTCAATTTACGCCCCTTAGTTTTACTGTCGATTTGGCGCCCCTAAATTGTAAGGTCGGTTTGCGCCCCTAAAATTTGAGGTCGATTTGGCCCCCCCCCCCCTAATTTTTAAGGGAGTGGCGCCCCTAAGTTTAAGGTCAATTGGCGCCCCTTAGTTACTGTCGATTTGGCGCCCCCTAATTTTAGGTCGATTTGGCGCCCCTAAGTGTTAAGGTCAATTTGGCACCTTTAGTTTACTGTCGATTTGGGCGCCCCTAATTTAAGTTCGATTTGGCGCCCTAGTATTAAGGTCAATTTGGCGCCTATTTACAGTCGATTTGGCGCCCCCCCTAGATTTTAAGGTCGATTTGGCGCCCCGAGTTAAGGTCTAATTTGGCGCCCCTTAGTTTACTGTCCGATTTGGCCGTTCCCCCCCCCCCATTTTTTAAGGGCGCCCCTTCCCCCTCTCCTTTTTCCCTTCCCCTCTCTCTCTCTCTCTCTCTCTTTTTTTTTTTTTTTTTTTTTTTTTTCTTTTCTTCCCTCTCTTTTCCCCTTTTTTTCCTTCCTCTTCCCTCCTTTTTCCCTTTTTTTCTTTTTTTTTCTCCTTTTTTTCTTTCTTTTTTTTCTTTCCTTTTTTCTCCCTTTTTCTTCCTCTTTTCGGCGCCCCCCTGCGCGCCCCGGGGGGGGGGGCCCGGGCCCGTAAAGCCCCCCCCCCCCAGAATAACGACGCATGATCCTGTGGGTATTTGTGCCAAAATACCATAGGGTTTCCTATGGTACTTTGGCTGTATGGTACTTCTGTATGGTATTTTGTATGGTATTTGTGCCAAAATACCATAGGAAAATCCTGTGCTATTTTGTATGGTACCGGGTATCACAGGATATTTTTGTAAGGTTTGGATCATTTTAAAGCATTTTATATCCAGTAATTCAGTCCAAATGTTGTTAAAGTACTAAAAATACATTGTGCAATGAATATATGTCACAATTATGGAACAAAGTCTCCTTGGAATTTAGAAATTAGCCAAAATATGCAAAAAGTGCAAAAACATGATTTTGCACAAATTTATTGGATTATTGAAAAAATAAAATATCTCCGTCAATAATGATCTGATCAATGAGAAATTTTGCATTGTCGTTTAGGTACATGTAAAATAAAGCGCTGCGTTGTTTGATTGTATTTTAAAGTATAAATCTATTAATTATTGATATTTATGCAAATTAGGGGTGTTTTTACCTATTTATCAATATTTGGCTTTAAAAAAATTGTTTATGAAGTCCAATCTCCTCTCAAAAGTTGCCATGTGTAATAGTCAACAATATTTTTTGTAAAAAGTTTGAAGTTTCTAATTTATTTCTATGTATTCTTTGGTTTTATTATTTTCTTTTGTCTTTTGTCGAAAATGAAAGCAAAACACTGTTCGTCATAAAGGTGGAATATTTTTTTCTGGCTCAAGCGACATTATGTTGCTCCGTTATTAATTTCTTGAATGTGTTTGTCACCGCTTTCACTTTCTGGGATCCTGGGTATATCTTGGACGTTCCCTCAACCCTTCCCGGGGATTTTTCTTCAAAAAAGTTTGTCACCCCCAGAAGATGGCCATTTTCGTCATTTTTTCTTATATTTGGGGCCCTTTTTTGTTCACGCGACCCACCAAGGCCCCCTCAGTCCTACCCCAAGGAAACACGCCTGAGGTGGAGATTTGTTATTGTACTTTAAATTAAATCTAGATTTATGGTTACAGGCTCGACTCTTTTGTCTAGGGAAGGGGTCAAAATTTATTTTGATTGGGGTTCAACATTCATTTTTTATTCATTTTTACACCATGGAAATTTCTATCTTACCTAAATTGTATTGTGAAATCTCAACCAAACATAAATCAAAATAACATATTATCAATAATGACTATTTACAGCCTTGTTATCAAGGCTAAACAAAAATTAAGGGGAAAATGATGATATCTAAGGGTTAAAGGTGGATTTTCATTTCTTTTGTTTTCAGCATAAAGATGGAATAAAATATTCCGAATTTTCACCAATCTCGTTTTTTACTTCAACCCCTCCCCTAGACAAGATACCTTAGTATATAAATATAGATTTAACTTAAAGAACAATATAAAAGAGTACATCTCAGTCGCATTTCCTGGGGGTAGGACTGAGGGGGGCTTGATCGGCCGGGAACACAAAAAGGGGCCCCAAAATGAGAAAAAATGACAAAAATGGGCATCACGGGGGTTGACAAAACTTTTTGGGAAAAAGGTCCACGTGAAGGGTCGGGAGAATGTCCAAGATATAGCCAGGGTCCCAAAAAGTAAAAACAGGGACAAACATATTCAAGAAATTAAAGTCAGAACAAAATCATGTCGCTATAGCGGCAAAAAAACATTCCACCTTTATGACGGACAGTGTATTTAGGTCTGACATGCAATAATACAATGTTGTATCACCTAACAATACAGTGTGCAGTTTGTTTCGAATCGTTATAGTTGCACTGTACTTTAAAGGAAAAATTCACCAAAAGGCATACATATCAATTCTAGTTGTAAACTTAAGGGGAAGAGGGCGCTATCACTCTACGCAAAGCGAACGCGGCCATAGACTTTTTGTAATTTGCACAGTTTTTTCACTTTGTTTTCTTGATTATGGCGAGCAACTACCTTTTCAAAGAAATGATCAACTTGAATAAGTACGCTAAGAGTCTGAAGTTTTCAAAAATAGGAATAACTTATTACAAAGGGGAAAAAAAGTCCTGTCACTTGAGTCAATTCGAAATCCTAGTAAGATCAAATTCCTGTACAATATGGCCAATTTTGCTCTCAAAATAGCTCATACGCTGTATAGTCATCTTCCTCGATTACGCATAATTATATTACACCTTAATGATCAAGCAGTTTTTAAAAGCTTGAATTCTCAGCTTTCCAAATATGGTACATTCATTTCGATTGGTTAAAAAAAAGTCCTGTCACTTTGAACATTATCACAAACGAATCTTTACTCGATGGGTCAATATTTCCGCATATCACATGCATATCGCATGTGGACGGCGTCTTCGCAAGATGTGACAAGATCACTATTTATATCAATAATCGTTAGGAACATCAATCTATGTGAAATAAAGATTCTGATTACAACTTTAGCACAATGGTGTTATAGGCTTGCCAAAATGTCTTTTTCCCCAATCTGATGTGAAGCATCTACCTACGAAAACTATGATAAAAGTTCAATTATTTATTTCATGTCCAGGACTAATTTCCTCGAACGGATCGACTGATAATACCATTTTACCGACAGGGAAGTTTTCTTAGGCGAGTTTTTGTACGCTAAGTAATAATTGCATGCAGTTGTCAATCGGTCGCTTCCCGCCGTTAGCGCGGGTTTTGTTGACATTAATGTAGAGCCGTATAATTTTCTGCGCCGCTCAGATGCATGTATTTCCACTAAACTCATGAATGTAATGTTGCGTTTCCCCTCCTCAAATAATGGACGCGTCTTTATGTCAAGATTTAATGTCATACGTTAGATTTACATTTCACGTGGAGTAGAATTGATATGTTTAGGCTTGGCAGCGGGTGCGCAGCAGTCATGAACGTTCTATGATGGGTTAAATTGGCCGAGACCCCTCCCCCAGTCAGAATAGGCATAATTCAGTATTTATATAAAGAGTTATTAAGTAAGGAAACATTGTTGTGACCTGTCATTAGGAAAGTTTACAAAGACCGAAAAAAAATCAATTATTGCCCATTTGTGTATTGAATGCACCATTCCCCTTAAATGTTTTACCACACTCTAAATTGCATCTAAAAGGCCTTTAGCATCATCTTGGATATCTTGAAATCTATAAAGGAACATTTCTGAAACATAAAGGAAGCAAAAACATTAAGAAATACATTGAAACAAAAACTATCGAAGAAAATAGAAAGTATTAAAACAAAAGAATACCAAGGAATTTATGAGAAACTCATATTTTTTGAAATCATAATGTTGTTGAGTATTATGTTCAGCAACTTTTAACAAGAATTTGGGCTTCACAGCAATTTTTAAAACAAAATATTGATAAATGTTTAAAAATAGACCCTTAATTTGCACAAATTATAATAATTGATAAATTGTTGCCTCAACATACAAACAAATAGTACAGGGTTATATTTTTCATTTGCCTCAACATCCATGCTAGATTGTATATTGATCGGACCATTATTGGCCGAGATATCTTATATTTTCAATAATTAAATAGATTAGTGCAAAATCATGTTTTTGCACCTTTTGCATATTTTCTCTAATTTCTGAATTCCAATGAGACTTGGTGGGATAATCATGAAGTATATTGTTTGCATAATGTATTTTTTGTACTTGAACGTCATTTGGACTGAAATACTAGACATAAAATGCCTTAAAATGTAAAAAAAAACAAAACAAACAAACAAAAAACAAAACAAAAAAACATAGCTGGTATCAAGTGTACCCAAATTTTTGGAGGGCAGTGT
>CALNVZ010001404.1:0-14138 GCA_940671915.1 Paracentrotus lividus
AGAGTTTATGCATGCAAATCTGTGTAGCAGCGCACACGTGATATCAAACTGTTAGACAAGACGTGGTAAATCATTAGATTTATGGTTAATGGTTAGATGACATTTAAAGCTTATTAGGTATTTAAACTCACCATTAGTAAGAACTGATCACTCTGACTCTGGAATCATCGAGAGTATTGATAAGCTGACGAATTTAGGTTGAACTGTAGGAGTCTAGAATCTGAAAGTTCGGTCTTCGTCTTAACTTGGCGGAAAATGCTAGTTACGTCATTTAACGGTTAGCCAATTACAAGGCTCGTAAGATAGAGTTTAACAGTGCATCTGATTGGACCACTTCTAGCCCTTTAATTATTAGATTGATTATGAGTCGCGGATATTTTGATTGGGTTCATGATAATAGTTCATGTTTAGCCCGGAGCTCAAAACCTCCTTAAACTTTTGTGGTGGCAGCAAAACTGGTTGAGAGGGTCTCACGTTACAATATGAAACGAATTCCCGATCTTAACTTTTGGCGTACGCGTCCGGAGGGGAAGAAATTGTCAAATAAAGCTAGCTCGAGAGGAGAAGTACGAGAGATAAAGATTGAGAATGAGAAGAAGAGAGAGAAATAGAAAGGTTTATTTATATCAGTTTATTGTAAAATACGGAAATCGAGTTCACGCGGTTACAAACAAACCTTGCAGTCTGCCTTTTATTATGGAGACTACATAGTCTATTAATAACACTTAGTGTACACTACAGCACTGTTCAGCTACATAATATCTATTTGGCTAAGCGTGCTTCTTTTGATATGGATTATGTTGTATTGCTTTTTATTCATGTCTTACGGCACGTCATGGTGATCCTCAGTGAGGGCTCGTCTGCTTTTCTTTGTTTCTGTTTTTTTGAAGTATCTCTACTACTTCAGAGGCGGCGCATTTGCATAACTCGTTGAATTAGACTAAGTCTGCTTCCAAGATGTATGCTATTTTTGAGGATCGCTCTCACGTTGTTTATGTGCCTCTGAGCTTTATATTCTACACGGGGGTCGTGGCTTACTTCCGATTATGTGGGGGCTACATGCTAAGTACAATGCGCTCGCGATAGTGTACTATCCCTATACGCGGAGTCGATTTTTTTTGGTCGTCGAAAGCGGTTGATCTGTAACAACAATTTCATCATTGATCAACTTCTCCCGCAGGTCACTTCGTACATTCACAGGTGGAGCAGTTGGGGCTGTTCGGTTATGTATGTTAGTTCTTATAATTTTTATGTTGATATGTGGAGTGCTTTTTGGTGCCCATTGATTTTATTGTATATGTACTTTTTACAACTTTAATCAAAATTTGAACAATGATTTGCTTTGAGAGGTAGACTGGTGAACGCACAGTTTGGTATACATTTAGTGGGTTGTGGTGGACTAAACTAGACAAGTCTTGCATGCAGCTTTGTTACCTCTTTGTATGGGAAATCAAAGTATATCAGGCATTCAAAATATAAGCGTTGCAATAGTCAAGCTTATCTACTTGCATGTAGTTATTAGCCTGTCGTGCTTCCGATTTCTCGCTAGTGTTAATAATTATACTTATCCCGATAATGAGAGGGGTTGATTATCTGACATTTAGCTTGAAACTAGATTTTTATAACTAATGATGTAATGAAATGTAAAGTAGGCCAAAAATGCAGTAGGTATTATAAGTTAAAAGTCCCACTTTTACTTCAAAACTTACACCTGCGCTTTTATGAATGGTGCATAGTCAAAGGTGCCATTGTCCAGAGGTGCGAAGCCGGCCGCTATGATCTTAATCCAATATTTTAATAGAAATAATTTGAAAGAAACAGGACCTCTTTTCAAGTGCTATTCAGTAGGTTCATTGATCGAACCGTGAGTGCTGCACACGCATTACGCACTTTGCATTGTGAATCGACTGGAAAGGAAGAAAGCGGAACTTCTGCCAAAATTACTGTTTTTTCTTTACAAAATAACGCGTCTTACATTTGGTTTTGCATGACTATGCCTTAAAGTGTTAGATAGAAAAATGTCTGCACTTTCATGTTTATATTTACTACAAATCATGAAAATGACCGGGTTAGATGCAAGGAGTAGTGAAAGCACAAAACAATGAACCCAATTTCTATAATACTGTCAGTGTAAAAGAAATCGCTCCGCCACAGGTAACATCGCCTTTCACAGGCCCGCGCTCAGAGGGGTTACACTTTGGTGCGCCAAGTCGATCTTAAATTTTTGGGAAACACAAAGCTATAGAGCACCTCCATAAATCCCTCTTCTATACGGTCAGTGACGGTGCAGGTGCAGGCAAAAGATTCAAAAGCTACTTCCTGCTCATTATAAAGCGTCACATTTTGAATACACTAGGACTTTCTCTATAAAAGACACCGACAAAGGCCTGTGTATATATTGGGTCGCTATTTGGGATTAACTCGGCGGCATTGATATAAAGACATGACAAAGTTCTTTTGAATTTCGGGTGCTCACAATAAACTCAGAGCGCCTAGGGTCGTCAATTAAAAAGGAGAAGCGCTGATCCTAAATGGGAAATAGGGTGCCATCTCACTTTTGCGGAGACCGTAGTCTCCCGCGACAAGAATAGAAATTTCGTCTCCGCGACTGATAAATAGTAGAGAGACGTCTCCGAGACATCTCCGCGACAATTTATGGAAAAAAAAAACCGTCTCCAAAATTCAGGAGACGTCCTCCGAGAGTCTCGGAGACCTCGGAGACGTCTCTAATATTTTATCCGTCGCGGAGACAAATTTCTATTCTTCGCGAGACGTCTCCGCGAATGAGATAGCACCGCTTACTAAAACGGTGATAATTGGGTGTGACTCAACTTCGCGGAAACTACTTTGAAACTCTTTGATGACGGCGGTTTTGAAATACTTGACACGGTTTTGAACTTGTCGAGGAGCCATCGTCTCCGAAACGTTCCTCAGTCCCCTGCGACGTTTCCTGAGTCGTGGAACTACGTTGAGTTTCCGCGACTCTGAAAGACGAGTCACGAGTAAATGAAAACACAATAATTAAATTGTGCCAAAAATTCAAGTATATAAAGAGTACAGCAAAACCGCACCCAACCCAAAAACAATAGCACAAAACATAGACCTAGGCTACTGCACAAAATGTCAGATGTGGTCTATAAAAAAAAGAGATTATGATTCTATTTACTAGATGAGTATAGCCATAGTTTAACGTAGGAGGACGCTTATTACAGAAACCTTGAAGATTAAACTAAAGAAAGAAGTGCAAATTTACGTAACTGGATTAGTGCGTCCTTAGCGTTCTTAGATATGAAAAGAGGCCAAAGCGTTCCCCACAAAGGTTGGAGCGAGGGATTAGGCAGATCGCTTGAGTGATGCGACGGAGTGCGGCGAAAGACGAGCCACGAATGGTCTCGAAGTGTATACTGCTGATTCCGCTCTAGATGGGTCATTACTTTTGCGGACGTACCTAAGAACGACGAAGAAGACTGGAATATGTTTACCAATACCGACATTAGCTCCGATTATGAACCCCTCAACTCTTACAAAACTCAAATTTGTCAAAACCAAAACCTCAATAGAAAATTTTTTCGGCAAGACGTCGTGCCACATCTAATCACAAGTTGAGTGATGTTGCCAGTAGAGCTGGTGTCAACAGGACCACGTGAAACCAGTGAGAATCCGTGAAAGCTATAAAGGCCAACCAAGGCTCTGGACTCGCATTCGTCCATAGTCAGAGGTTATGTTAATCGCGAATTATGTGCCAAGCTCATACAACATAAACACGTGCGCCAAGCTATTTTATTATCTACAAAATCTAGTTTGATGGATCTTGAATCTTCATTCACAATATGTGCTTTTTGAAGTGGTGACATTGCAATTAAAACACATAAAAGTAGATATAAAACTGCCATACATTTAGGCTAACTCACCTTCCGAGGGTAACAGCAAGTTGTCAAATTTTATCCAATCCAAATATACCGCAATCAGAAATCCACAAACCCGCTCACAAGTACAAGTCACAGCAAAGAAAGGAGACATCCGGTTCTGAATATAGCTAGTATTTTTTTTTCCGCGTTTGTTTTGTTTTGTTTTGTCTAGCTTTCAGATCGACGCGCGCCAGACAAAAGTTTGATGACACGTACACGCGTATTTAAATGACGTCTTAGCGCATTTATTGTCTCTCACCAATAGTCTGCTTTTGGCACGACGCCTCACATATATATTTTACATCTATAAAGACCTCAGTAGGCCTGTACATAATGCAAGGTTCACACTGTCATTGTAACAAAAAGATCAGGACTGATCAAGCCAATCTACCTTGATCGGTGATCGACAACGCTCTGGCAGCCTACTAAAACAGTTAGGCACAAGATCGGAAAGGCCGTCTTTTCGAAAAGATTGCCAATCGGCTGTTTTTCAGCCTCCGTCGATAGGGGGCGAGTGATTGACACCCTTGCTTGATAGACGCAGTACAGTCGTTAGATGCGAATTTGTGCAAACCTGTATGTAGTTCCATACAGTTGCTGTGAGATGGAAAATGAAATTGACTTGTTAGAATAAGGTACAGTTGATGGTTTGTTCTAATCTTATTATGACAATATGTGTACAATATTGTGCCGCGTTGTCTCCTCTTCAGTCGTTATAACCGGGACATAGTTTTTTAAAGCTTGCATGGCCGGGCTTGATGGGACTGTTGAACTTGTTGAGGGGGAAATGAATTAAATGAAATACATGTATGTTGATATGATACATATTAATTTAAACGGTGTGTACAATTATCAGAAAACCAAGGCCATATCAAGATGACTAGAATTATAAACAATAAAAATAAATGACGAGACAGCCAAAAAAGAAAAGACAACAACAACAAATTGTATATACTTTCTTCTGGAATATATTAAGATACAACATAGATTTAGTCGATGATAGCTATTTTATTGCTGGGCAAATGTTCATTTTGAGAGTGCATCTTAAAAGTAGCCCAAGCCTATATCTATTCTATCCATACACTGAAAACCTAACCTCGTCCGTCAATGGACCGACTAGCTTTAAAGCTAGTCGGTCAAGACGGACTAGTTTTAAAGCTAGTCTACCATGTTAGTCCGTCAAGACGGACTAGCATTCAACTGAATCTACATTCATTCAACTTGACGGACGAGCTTTAAAGCTCGTCCGTCAAGCTTGATGCTAGTCCAGCGACGTGACCGACTAGGTCAAAAAAAAGTAGGGGGGTAGGAAAGTTCACCCATTAGAATGACTGACTAGCTTTTGATAAAAATAGTTGCAATGTCGTTTCAATGTACCTTCTCTATTTATTCTGTTTCCGAGCATAATCATAGTTGATACATTCTAAACAAGGTGTCGCTTGACAATTGAAGCTACGAACAAACACATCTATATGACACAGTATGAATTCACGATAGTACCGTACTTATCCAAATTTGTTCTCCTTCTTCAAATTAACAGGCTAATGTACCTGCTTACTATAGAACTTCAAGACGGTTTTCCTTCAATGCTGCATGGAATCCGACTTAGCAACAACAGTAAATAAAGTTGGTACAATCAGACATTCTCAACAAAGTGTTTCTTGCCTTACAATTCTGAGATCATTACGATAGCTAAAAACATAAATCGTTGACAAGTATCCAATTCCAGAGTATGGTTAGAAATTTCCATTCTTTAAGCCCGGTCCCACTGACGAGGATTAATTGCGCATATTTGCGCTATACAATTTCGTTTCATCCGCAACAAAAAACAAAAACAAAAACAAACAATCACGAATTCATAAAAATCATCTCATAAGACCAGTGACGGCCTTAAATTACGGCTAATTAACTTCGTACTATTTAGAGAACCCATAACGACCTATTCTTACTAGATTTCTGTATAATGAAGCCTGGTTAGCAACATCAGATAGAAGTGTACACTTGATTGAATAACATGCACATATGCAAAAGACATCACTTTACTGTCATTAGTTGCAACTTATCTTCGTATGTAATTCCATTTAATGAGCAACACTTACAACGCACACATCGGATTACCCCCGTAAACGCTTAAGTCTTGATTATAATGGCGACCCTTCCTGTGACTCATGAATGTGTAGTACTCTTTTTTATATTCCTAGTTTCATTTCACAATAGTTTCTTTCACATAATTAATGTTATATCACCCAACGCGAAATTATGTCTTGCCAAATCAATTTCATAATTGGTTGTAATTACAACGATAGTAACAATCACTGAATGTGAAAATAATTCTAATAATAAATATAGCGCCACTTTGTCATTATTAGATTAGCGTTGATATCTAAAGAAAAGATATATTATTAGAAAACCTGAAGTGCGACTTGGGTTCTGAATGAGCTCTCCAGACAAGTTAACGCCGATGCAAAAGCCAGGAGACCTTACAACAAAATCATGTGATGCAAGCCAGGCGCGACTCCGGGCCCATGCCCCATTATTGTATATTCTATAATAGTTAACTACATTCCTCCCGTTAATTCCGTCTTTGATATATTCTCATAATAAAGTTTATTTATAATTTTTTTCAATTTTTTTGCTCAAATCTTGTGACAAAGCATGTTTTTAATCATATCTTTATAATGTCTTCTAAATTTCAGATATACCGCTCTGACCTGTGGTTGAAGCCATATTAACCTCGTCCGGCATGCTTAGTCTGTCAAGACAGCAGCATGAACATTCGCAGAAAAGCCGACGACTAGCTTTCACACTATCGACTAGCTGAGCTACCTGCTCAAAATGCTCCGTCATCTGGCATCACTTCCACGACTAGCTTTTAGCTAGTCCTAAAACTAGTTCGTCACGACGTACGAGCCTTTAAAATAGCCGTCTGACGACGCAGCATTAAATATCCGTCTTACGAACTAACTACTGGATAGCTTTCACTTCCGATAGAGAACGAAAGTTTAAAGGCTAGTCCCGCTAAAAGTTGATGAATGAAACTAGTCCGTCTGACCCTACTTTAAAGCTAGTCAGTCTGGGCATCACTACGACTAGCTTTAAAGCTAGTCGGTCTACCCGTTTAGGTTTTCAGTGTATTAAACTGTCTAAAATGCGTTATACAGGTATACATTTTATAGCCTTTCCCCCCTACAATCTCAAAACAAGGGCCTCCTTCTTGCCTGATCCACGCACAATCTTAAAACAAAGGGTTCCTTGTTTCCACGCACCAAAATGGCAAGTTGTGTACACAAGTCCCTTCACGGCTTTCATCAACACGCATATAGTGCACGCGAGATTACCTTCTGTGTGTGGTTGTTCTGTATACCTTTTAGGAATTTACATTTCTTACATTCTAGGATGTTATAAAGCATGGATATTAAAGCTATTGTGACGAGGAATTAGGATCTCCTTGTTTTGGAATTTATCAAAAAGGTAAGCAATCACACATTTTACTACTTCGCTAATTTACAATGCAAGAAAGGGCTAAATTGTAGATTGACGGCGGTCCATCATGTTGAGAGCGTGTAGCGACGACTGTCACGAAAGTCCGTGCATTCCCGTTTCTTCCATTCATCTGACAATTTGAAGCCTAATTACGTATTCCATAGTAGATTCCTCGAAATGTCAAGGATAGATTTTCTTTACATTACATTGATAGAAAACAGCGTTTATTTCTCTATAGCACTGACGATTGTTAAAAAAAATTGATCCAAGACATTTGACGTTCTGATTTTTTTTAAATTTCACTATCAGATCGCGAAAATTTTTACATTCATTTTACGTGCGGACCACCGCAATGCATTGTTGGAGTATGCCTCATACATTATGCATAAGGCTTCAAAACAGCTGTAAGCCAATCTTTTCGAAAAGATTGAATATCCGATCTTGTGCCTGACTGTAAAATATGTGTGTAGGTAATCCGAGCGATGTCGATCATAGGAAGATTGACCATGATTACCTTGCCGAGCTAGACCAACCATGCCCAAACAACAGCTTAATCAGGTCTGATTGAGTTGACACATAGGTAGTGGGATCCTGGTATTAGCAATCCAAATCACTTTCCTTTTTTGTTTGTTAAGGATGTGATTGAACATGAGTAAATAATAAAACAAAATGATAATGGTTTAAAAAGATGACATAGAAAGAGCTACTATACATTTACACGGAGGAAGAGCTCATAAAAGACTGGGGAAAAGGCCCTTGAAATTGACTTGTTAAAGCTAATCTAGTGTTGCAGTCATGAGATTGCATTGTGGGAGAGACTGTTCAAAAGTGATTGGAGAGGTTGATAACAATGCACCTAATAATTATTTATTGATGGGAGGTTTTGAAATCAACAAAATGATAAGAAATTTACCATATTCTTCTCTGAGTAACTTGCACTACACTAAAAAATGCATGTATGGGACTACATGTAATTGTGCTCACATGTTCGGGACCTGAACATATTAGCTTTTTATGTCATATTATCACTATTAGGGCATTTGAAGAGTAATCCTTTTCAGTGGAACTTTCTAATATAAAATCCTTCCTAAATAGCTTGAAAATAATTTGAAAGCTCACAATTATTTTGTTGACCCATGGGTTCATCTCTTCCACTACACTAGATTCTCTTTAAATGGATCTCTTTAACACGCCTCTCTGTATACAGTGTATATCTTGATTATGAAATGAATTATCAATAACATGTGAAGATTGCTTGAATATTAATCACCCACTAAGTATGTGGTATATGTTTTTAAACAAACAAATAACAGAAAAGAAGTCACATAAAAGAGATGTATTCAAATAAACTGTTTAACCCATTATTTAGTGAATGTATTAATCATTTCAAAACATTACGAAATTCACATGTTTTAAAATCATTGTAGCACACATAGTAATCTAACTAATAATAACCTGAAAATCAAATAGTTTAAACTGCATGTGATATAATATATTCTCTAAAAACAGTCTCTGAGTAGATTATCATATGATTCAACATTATTCATTAGCCTCCACTTTTAGCTCATGTTCAGTGCATCTTTAAGAACTGACAGTAAGATGATATGTCATCACTATTATCTACCTGATCATGTTCATTTGTTAATTGGTAATGTCACAGTTGAACCTACTGAATCTGTTAGAACTCTTGGTGTTGAACTTGATTCATCTCTATCAATATCTCACCATGTTACTTCACTTTGCAAGACACTTAATTTCCACTTGTATAATATTTCGAGAGTTAGGAAGCTGCTAACCAACGAGGCATGCAATCATGCTGTTCGTTCTTTGGTTTTAAGTCGTCTTGATAATGCCAATTCACATTTAATTAATATCAACCTTTCGGATATTCAGACACTTCAACGAATTCAGAATCGTGCTGCCCGTATAATTACTAGATCTAGAAAATATGATCATGTTTCTCCCATACTTAAAGAACTCCACTGGTTACCGGTCCAAAAGAGAATCACATACCAAATTGCTCTGTTTGTTTTTATGTCCATAAATAATATTACTCCACAGTACATCTCAAGCTTGTTTTCCTCTGTCCGGCAATCTAATTACTCATTACGTTCAAGTACTGACACTCTTCTGTTGCAAATACCTAAAATGAACTCTAATAAAGGTCAGCAATCCATAAGTTTCACTGGTCCTAACATCTGGAAAGCCCTCCCAATTGACATTCGTTCATGTAACTCAGTTTCTTTGTTTAAAAAGAAATTGAAAACCTATCTATTTTGTCTCTAATTCCCTTTGTCCTTGTAAGCACTTGGATAGCAGAAATGTTTTTATTGTTAATTCAATTGTAAAGCGCTTTGAGCATTTAAAAAATGTAAAAGCGCTATATAAATAACTTATGTATGTATGTATGTATATGAACACATCTCAATTAAGTAGATAATTGTGTGAATTGAGTTCTTTTAAGTAGTATTCCTGATTACATTTAATATCTCTTTATCTATACAGCGCATTATATTTCATTTCTTTTCTATGCGCTTCACATATACTATTAAAATATCACTAAAATACATTTATTTAATAAAGGCATATTTAATAACAGTCCTACTACAGTACTTCTCAGTCATATTTACAATCATCAAGTCACCAAGTAAACTTAACTCCCCATCTTATCTTATTTGTTAATGACATCTGCAACTTGGCGTTGGAACTATTTCATCAAAATATGTTCGTCAATTCCTTGAAAGATAATTCTTTTGTACCTCTCTGTAGTATCCAACCTCAGCGACTTACAAAAAGATAAAGCCGCAGCCCTCAGTATGAAAACTGCACAGCGATGTTTTACACTAGATGTACAAATCCCCCTCTACTAAGTCAATGGAAGAATAAGGGGATTGGTATAACTGGCTTAGAGTCCTGCTGTGCGGTATTCATAAGTGAGAAATGGCTTTTAGTAAGTTGCCTTTACAGAAACTCCATTAAAATATGGAACATTTTTAATTTCATCTCCAGATGTAAGTACACTTTTGGCCCCAAATACCAGTATAGAGTCAACTTTGAAACCAAGTCTTTTATTTCATTAGGTTATGTAAGGGTAATCCCATGGACATAAAAATAAACATTCCCTTTACTACATAACATGTCTGTAAAAAAAAAATCATACACATGTATCACTTCTTGATTTGAGGCAACTGAAATTACAATATTTTGGAAGCACTTTTATTTTTCATAAATGAGATAAGACACGTTGAGGTGATGGTAGAAGACCACACAGAGATTAAGTTTTGCTATCCATCAGCAAAAAGGTTGGTCTCTTTCGGAACACAGTTAATTTTCTCTCGTAATTCAATCTCAAATTCCATTTTAGTTTGAGTTTTAATTCTAATTTTGTAATAATCACACATTACAGCTCATATTTTATACCGAATGATCTGTTTAAAACAGAGAGTTAAATGATCATACACCATTGAAAAATGGCAGTCAATATCAAAGGTGTGTAAAATGTAAATATGTGATCAGCAGACAGTAACACCGCTGTAAAGTGTAGAGAAAAATAAAAAACGGGTGAAATGATGCTTAACATGAAACTCATTGGTAGTTATCAACGGTTCAAGATGTCTAGAGATGCCACGCTAACACCAAACTTAAGATCATTGGTAGTTAACACCAGTCTTAAGTGTAGAGAAGTCACAGAGGTTTAAACTGGTGCTGATGATAACACCAAACTTGACATCATTGATAAATAACACCAGTCAGTAGGGGAGACCGGGTATGGACGTTACAAAATTCACATTTTAGGCCAAATAATTCTAATGAAAGAACTCACGCACTCCATATTGGGTCTGTAGTTAGCCTATTATGTTGGCTAAAACCTGAGGCATATAAAACTTGAAAACATGTAAACACTAATTAACTACAGCTTAATTAGTGAAGACATTTTTTTGTAACAACCTACCCCATATACGGGGTAGGTTGTTACACCATACGGGGTCAATTGTTACAATATGTAAACATACGGGGTAAGTTGACAATGTGTAAATCTCTTATACCATACTTTAATTTCAACTTTCCAGTTTCTTGACATCGTTAACAGTAGATCAAGTAGAGCTCTAGAACAGACAAAAGTAATAATAGAAAAATAAAAATATTAACACCTGAAAATTGAGACAAAATGTTATTTTACATATGTAATGTAATTGGGGTAAGTCGTTACATCAACATGGCGTAGGTTGTTGTAACAAACTACCCCATGGGTGATTTTACACACTGAAATCAACTGTAGCGCAGTCATTAGGCAGAATTACAGGGCATGGCTAGGGGGTATATTAGTGACATACATGTACTATATTTACAATACCAGACTATCATCATGTGCCTTCAGTTGTTAGAGCTATTACACATTTCCTTTTTTGTCGAAAATTTACTTTGAACTGTAAAAAATGGTTTTTGTTGATTTACTTTTTAATAAAACAACGGAGAAACCTCACGACCGGCAGTTCATCACAGCTATGTGTAGGCTGTATATAGATGCCAGTTAGCACATCCTCTCTTGTTCCATCTTAGCACACTGAGAACTGTAACAACTGACCCGTGTAACTTCCATACCCGGTCTCCCCTAGTGTGTAGAGATGAAACAGAAAAATGAAATGGCGTTAACACCAAAGTTGGGATCCGTCATAGTTGACACCAATATAAAGTGCAGAGAGCTATCACCGATGAGTGTATTGGAGTAAACACTAACCATTAACTTGAGATCTGCGGTAATTGGCAAACAGTCTACATTGTAGAAATGTCACAGAGGGGTGACCTGGCGCTACAACACTTACACCACACTTATGATGAGAAGTAGGTACAACCAAAATAAAGTGTAGAGATGTCACAGAGGGGTGAACTTGAGCTAAAGCTTACACCAAACTTAAGATCAAAAGTCGCTAACACCAAAATAAGGTGTCTAGAGATGTCACAAAGGAGTGAACTGGCACACAGCATTGAATAGCAGCTCAAGGCACTTGCAAATTTGGGTTGCTTGGGGCTGGTTTATTTAAAAACAGAATAAAAAGATGAATTAATTTGGACAAAAGAAATGATAGTACATTGTTTATCCAACACTTTTGTAAGAGTAAAACCAAAAGCTGGCTCTTTACAGGCAATATCAAGCATAGGCTTCGGAAGCCGGGGGGGGGGGAGGCTTGGGGGGGGCGAGGACCCCCCGCCCCAAAAAAAATATGGGGGGGGCTCAGAATATCATTGAGCCCCCCACTCCCCGCCCAATTTTTGATGCCATAAAGATATCGGCCATCTCCCTTATGATATCATCATATTTGATTCAGATATATAACAATATATAACCCCAAGATTTTTAACCTTATCATTATTTTTATTTTTTATTTTTTGGCGGGGTGGGGCCCTGATACATCATTAAGCCCCTCCCATAATTTTAATGAGGCTAAGATATCATTGCATTTCCCACCATATCTCTTAATAAAACGCTGATATTTCAGGGCTCTATTGACAAAATTTTTGGCTCGCGCTGCGCGCTCGCACATTTTTAATAATAATTTCTTTTTTGATAGGAACAAGGGGTCCCTACTATCTTCTTGGCGGATCCAGGTGGCCGAAGCGGTTTCCCCCCCCCCCCTCTATTGGCGGCGCAAAAATAAAAGAAAAAAGGGGAAAGAGAAGAAAAATAAGAGAAAAAGAAGGAAAAAGTAAGGAGAGGAGAAATAGGAAGATTAAAAGTGAAAACAGTAGGACAAAATAAAAAAGAAAATAAAGCTAGGTAACCATATCAAAAGTTTTTCGATCGCTGTTACCTGATTAAATCATGTTCATATGAGGATTAAAAAAAGTGCTTAAAATATTTCAGCTCTCACTCTGCACTCGGATTACTTTGTCTTTTCTGTCTGATGAGATATTTTTATCCTCTTTTTGAGCACATAGCGCTCAAAATGTAAAGCTTTCTGGTCAATATATAACAAATTTCAGCCCGCGCTTTGCGGCTCACATTATTGTTTACTGAGAAGTGTCCTTTTAATGAGCATAGCACCAAAAAACGCTTAAAATGTACTATTTTCAGGTTGATATATCAAATATTTCCAGATCGCGATTCGCGCTGGCATTATTTAATGAAATTATCTTCTTGACTTAAAAATGGACCGTTTTCTAGGTGATATAAAAATTATCAAAAAATTTCAGCTCGCGCTTCGCGCTCGAAATGTTTAATGACTTTATCATAAGTATCTTTTTCATTAGCTGATTAGCGTAGCACAAAAAAAAAACGCCAAAAATGCACTGCTTTCAGGTTGATATATAAAAAAAAATCGGCTCGTGCGCTTCGCGCTCGCATTGATTAATTAAGTATCTTCTTTATGAGCATAGCACCAAAAATGCACTTGATATATAAACTAAATTTTGGGCTCGCGCTTCGCGCTTGCATTGTTTAAGAAGATAAGTATCTTTTTCATTTGGGTTACACCAAAAAAAACACTTAAAATGCAGTTTTCAGTTGATATGTATAAAAAATTCGGCTCGCGCTTCGCGCTCGCATTGTTTAATTAGGTAAAAATTTTCATTATGAGCATAGCACCAAAAATGCTCAAAAATGCAGTATTTTCAGGTTGATATATTAACAAAATTTTGGGCTCGCGCTTCGCGCTCGCATTGTTTAACCCTTCCGCTGCGGCAGGCCCATATATGGCCCACTGAGAGGTAACTCGCTGAGACGGCAGGCCCATATATGGCCCACAAAAT
>CALNVZ010001404.1:14163-27264 GCA_940671915.1 Paracentrotus lividus
TTTCACGTTCTTGCAATATCATTTTGTCGTGTCTCTTATGATTATGACAAGTGTATGTTTAGGACTTTGTTGCACATGGGCTTGCTACGCGGTTGCTCTAACACAGTTTCGAAATACTTCAGTTGATGATTATAGTCTTGCCATGGTTTAACTAATAATGGTCAGATATAACGAAGTTATTTATCTGTTGCTTTTAGGCGTTTGCCGGCGGAGAGCGTGGTTTAAAGACTTCTCTCAGAGCCATTGCAGAAGTCTCAGTAAGGAAGGAACAAAGGGAGGGGTGAGACGATGAATCCGTCAGTCAGGGGCACGGATCGTTGGAGGAGGTAACAAGGGCTTTATTACCCAGGTGGGTACGGTTGCGATGAAAGAGATGAAAGAAGATAGTATGTGACGAGAGAGAGAGAGAGATGAGAATTAGAATGGGAGCGAGGCTAAGGGGAGGGAGTGATCCGATGAATCACTCAGTCAGGCCGTGCACGATTTTTGAAAGGAGTATAAATTTTTGGGAACCTCTTTACCCAGGTGAGGGAGGAGGGGATAGCGAAGATGCTAGAAAGATTGTAAGAAAGAGAGAGAGGGTTTGAGAGTGCGTAAAGGAAGGAGTGAAGATGTGATCTGACAGTCAGGGAGCAACAAATTTTAGAAGAGTCACAAATCGGACTTATTACCAGGTGAGGAGGATGGATGGCAAAGACGACAGAAGAAGTCGATAGGAGAGAGAGAGGAGATGAGATGGGTAGAGCGAGATAAAGGAGGGTGAATACATTGGATTTGTTCGTCAGGTGCTACGGCATTGTTGGAGGAGTAAACAGATGGCTCTATGACCCAGGTGAGGAGGGTGATGGAGAGGATAGGAGGGATACAAGAAAGATGTAGGAGTTGAGAAGAGATTGGATGAAAGGGACTATGTAGCATCTGTCAGTCAGGGCGCTGCGATTGTTGAAGCAGCAGCGCAAACAGCTGGACTGATACAGGTGAGGGATGGCGATTAGAGAGTAGATAGAATGAAGAGACAGTAGATAGATGGGAGTGAGATAAGAGAAATGGGTGAGATATTATCTCTTTTCAGTCAAAATATGCAATTGTAGGGGTTAAACAGATGGATCTATTACCCCGTTAGGAGGTGATAGAGAGGGGAGAGCGATGAAAGGTGTTAAAGAGGAGACGAGATTGATAGTGGGAGTGGACAAGAAAGGGAGCGGAAAACGTGTTGATTGTTTAGGTCGTCATGTCTGATTGTTGGGGGGCAGCAAGGATGAACTCTTTTTCGTTTAGCCATGTGAGAGGATGTGTGAGATAGATGATTAAAGTTAGAGAGAGTTAGATTGAAGAGAGAAGTGGTAGGAATGGGATTGAAAAGGTATGATATTTCAACCAGGGAGTACGATTCTTTTAGAAGGCCAAGGAAAGGAACTATTACTATGATTTAAAGGGACGAGTGAGATTAATTTGCTTTTCGGTAACTTTGATCGGGGTTTATACTCTTTTATTGGTGAGGTTGGTGGTCTCGTGGGCGACAGATGGGTGAGATTAGAGAATAGGTCAAGTATGAGAGTGAGATGGAAGAAGTTAAGATGTGGTGAATAGTGATAGTTGTGTTATCAGGGTTGAGGAGTTGGGATGATAGTAGATGTGTGCGAGTATAAGAATGGCAGGGTCGTTACGATAGCAGTGAACAGAAGAGTCCATTGAGCCCGTGACAGATTGGAGGTCGCGCAGAGTACATGGACGGTGTTTATGAATGAAAAGAGCATAAAGAAGAAATAATGCAGGAAGGAACAAGGAGAAGTAATATTTGGAAGTGCTGGATTCGAAATTATTTGGAAAAATTGATAAGTTTTTTCTAATTATCTTGATGCTTGAACTATTCAATATTTCCTAAATATTGAACTCCTCATTGCATTATCAAAGCAACACCAAATCTTAATGTGTACTGTTATTTTGTTATTTTCAGGTGTTGTTGTGGCGTGTCCCCTGTGAATTCAGATTGTTTCCATCTGGTGCGGCGCAGGTCGCTTTACTCTTCATCTGCAATACGGCTTAAGGAGTTCGGCGACCGCTTTGTGAGTTAAATATTATGTACTCTTTAATTATTTCCTTGGAGTTATGTCCAACTGTTGTGTATAGGGAATTACACTTTTAATCTTTACGATATAGGAAGATTTATTGGGGGTTGTGGGTGTTCTAAGTTATACCGAGGGGCCCACAGTTCTGGACTCGATTACATCGTTATGTGACAATTAATCTTGTGAGCCGGGAAAATGAAGCAGAAAAGAGAGACAACAACAAAGCTGGTCGTCCCTAATTGAATTGTGAGGTTGATACAAAGAGCCTCTTAGGTTTTAGTTCTTTGTTTTCTTAAATGTGCATTCAATGTTGAAACGATCAATTCTGTTGTGATTTCAACAGGTCCTCTATAATAATGTAATGGCAAGCAGTATGCTTAGACCAGTTTGCTGGTAAGAATGCAATTGTGCAGATCTCTTTACTAAACTGACTTTGCCTTTTCTAACCTGATTTCCTTTGACTGGAGACTGTGTTTGATGAGGAGGATGGATGGAGATGAGTATGGGTTCCGGTATGGATCGGTGGTCCTGTCGATGAACTGACGTCAGTTCTACAATGTCCTTACATGCAGAAAGGTGAGTTCTTTACTCAGTACTTTGTAAGCTTGTGGCCTGACTATGGTTGTTTGGTGGGGCATTAGTTAGCCATGGTGGTTGTTGGTGGGTTTTTAATGGTTATTGGGATGGGCTCGATAAGGTGTTTTTTTTCCTGTGTGATCGGTTGGTCCGATGATACTAAGCAGGTATTCTTTTTTTTATATTTTTGTATATTTGAGTATAATGAGCTTTCATAATTTCTTCTAGCTTACTTTTAATTCATTCATTTTCAAGTTCTGATCTTTTTATTTTCTTCTATTGGTTGATTCAATTATAGTCATGTTTAATGGCTTTGTAGATTTGATTTTTTTTTGAAACTGTTTAGATGGGTCTTTTTGTCGTGCTTTGACACTGATTCAATGGGCTTTGTGTATAATTTTGTGTATATCTCTTGTTTTGAGGTTCTGTTTTGTTGTTACTTAGTGTTAGTCGTACTGAGGACACATGTAGATTCTCTACAAGTACGACTCAATGGTCGTTATAATGGAGGCAGACATATATCGTTCGAGTAAGTTGTTACATTCGTCTGTGTCGTCTGTGTAGTCGAATATCTTGTTTCGATTATTCATCATAAACATC
Organism: Paracentrotus lividus; assembly: GCA_940671915.1. NCBI lineage: Eukaryota > Metazoa > Echinodermata > Echinoidea > Camarodonta > Echinidae > Paracentrotus > Paracentrotus lividus. The sequence goes on from CALNVZ010001404.1 coordinate 17,409, forward strand.
TATGCGCTTTATATCTGCTCTCACATTGTCCTTGCGAGTTGCTCAATGTTTCGATATTACACGTCTTGCTACAATGTCTGTGGTGCATAGGCTACGGTTTCATTAAATGATCGCGGTGTGCAATTTTAATTTACTCGTTGGATTCTTCATAGTCATGCTATGATTATTACATAGGGTACATGTATGATATTTGTAAGGCTTCCATGCGCATTTGCACGTCTGAGCAGATAGGATAAAGAAAGGGGAGAAATCTGGGGGACCTACTAAATTTCCCGAGATTAGTGCTTCCCCTTTAATCACTGACACTTTTTTGTCTGTTTTAACTGTAGGGTGCAGGACAGTAGACCATGAAAGCTGAGACGTCTGGCAGGAAAGATAGGGAAGCGGAGGAAAGGAGCTTGATGAGGTGTGAAGAGCATGAGAGGACGAGCGGAAAGAGGAGAGGGGAGAGATCAGTGGGAAAAGTTGGGTAGTGGAGATGCCTGATTCGGATTCGCATTCAGTCGTCCTGCTCACTTGTCATAGTGTACGTTGAGGTCTGAGGAGGGGGATACCCAAATGACGATGAGAGTTAAAGAGTTAGAGATCGATCAGCTTTTAAGTTAAGTTTTTTAAAATCAAACAAGATTAGTGTGGGCAGACATTCAGCAGAGGAGCCAAGTTTCTGACACAATGATACGCTTTTCGTGGATTACCGTTACGGTCTGGTCATGAATTTAAAGCATCAAATCACTATTTGGCGAACAATATACATAGTGCATTAGTGATTTTTTAATACAATTTAATACAAATTTGCCTCTGATCATAATAGTTTGCTTGGACGAATTTTTGAACAAATGTTTTAGCAATTAAACTAAAAAAATTCCACTGTCACCATGTTTGCAAAGAAGATGATCTAATAAGCCCCCAAATAAATCTCGCATGAGGTTATAGGAATCACATTTTTTTCGAAGTGATCATGTCATTTATTCTGTCACTGTAAATTTTGTACGTAATGGACGAAGGGTGAAAAGAAGAAGGCTCACGAAATTTCGTTTCTTGGCATGCTTTAATATTTTACTTTGGATCAATGCCTCGATTCTTGCTGTCTGGTATTTTCAGATGCTAAGATGAGCTGATTTCTATATCTGGTCGAACATCACTTGACTTTGTCTTTCTTTCAGAATCTTAAGATGAGATTTAGAGATCCTTTGGACTGTGTCTTTATTTTCAGTCTAAAATGGCGTGTTATTCTTCAGGATATAAAGAGGATTTGGTGGTACATGTCAGTGTATTACAATGATGAGTATTGGCACAGAAGTATATCGAGTGTATACAGGTATTATCTCTCATATATTTACTTCGAATTTTCAGAGCATGATATTAGGCAACTGCGTGTTAGTAAAGTCTCTAGTTTGCGAATACATTGATGGGAGTAAACAATTGATGGGAGCTCATTTTAAGATGGGAATCGAAGTTTTTTGTAGGACAGGATTTAACAGATTGGCTATGTTTATATCCGTATGCAATCTCATTCTTTAGATCTGTAGTATCTGTGGTTATTAACAGGCATTATTTTAGTGTAGTTTCTAAGAGTACTGACTTTGACATGATCTTATGTATAAACTTGAGATACCAATTCACCTGGTTATGCAGCTATTTGCCGTAACCCATCCTTCTGTGTATTCTTCGATTTTTGAAGGATTTTCTTATCAGTCATTCTTAATGTGTAAAGCTCTATTTCCCTTCAGCAGTTAGTTTTGTTTGTGTTGATGATGAAATTGGCATCAGTGTTGGCTGCGCTGGTTTGGCCTTTTCTACTGTGCTCTTGTGTCCAGGCCTTCCCCGTCTAACCTCCTGCTTTCAACACACCGTATTTCAGGTGGCTAAAGTACCTAGAATCTGTGGTTAGGCTAGCGAAATGATACATTGTCTTGTTGATTCTTGGATTTCACCAATTCTGGATTGTGTTATGTAAAGGAATTTTTTATTCTCCAGGCCATTTATGCATACAAAAATGGATATCAAATGCTACTTTCGGATGTGTTACTTGTCTTGTGCATGTTCTTAGGTTTCCCAAATTTTTTTTGTGTGGGTGTTTTTTTTTTTTTTTTTTTTTGATTTTGTTTTTTTTTTTTCTTGATTGGTTTTGAAGGAACTTTTGATTGCTCATTGGTGTTCTATTAAGTTTCATCCAATGTAATCATTACTTTTCGATTGTGTCATTTGTTCGCGTTGTTAGGAAGACTTGTGTAGGCATTTCGACGGGGGGTCCCATTTGTATCTCGGTCGTATCCCCTCTATTGTCACCCTGTGTGTGTGACGTGGCTTCAAACTACCAGATTGAGGTTACTATTTTGTTGACCTGATTTGAAAAAGACAGAATGGTTTATCTGTTTCTTGATATCTGTCCATATATAGTTAGATCCGGCGTTAATTTTTGCTGACGAGATTTAACATTATTTTTAAAATTATTGTTTACTCGAATGAGGCTGAAGACAAGCAAGACACTACAGAGCCATAGCGGGCATGAGCTCTCTGCAAGGACTACCGTTAAGACATATGTCGTATTAGGACGTTACAGAGGTGAGGAAGCGGGCTGAACGTAATAGCACGTTTTGAGCGCTAACTCAGCTAGATTACATAGGATCTTACAGGTAATTTTAGATATATCTCTTTAATATTTTTGTATAGTTCTACTATTATCTATTCTCGTGCACAATGGTGTGTGATAGGATTCGAGGGATGTAGATCTTGTTTGTGAGGTAATATGTCTTAGTGGGATGCTTTAGAGATATTCCTAGAGCCTGTGCCAAATTGCAAATTATAATTGTGCAAGTATTACAGCCTGTTCTGAGATTATCTTTCCTCAGAGTGACGATTTAGGTAAGGTGCAATGTTTCATTGATTCAAATATGGGTCCTAGCCTACATAGAAATGCTTTTGCCATTGAAGGACTCAAGAATTAGTTATCATATCCAGGGAAATGAATGACTCTGTCTTAAAAGTAATGATTTCTCGGGCTGCATGAAATGACAATGATTTATAAGGCTTGAATTTTATTTTCAATAAAATTTTCTTTCTCATAATTCATTCTAAAGAACATATCGACAAGTTGTTTGAGGACCAGTGAAACTCAGGGACGCATTGTTCGATTGTCTTGTGGGTTGCGGAATCGTAGACGGTGTATATATGCACTGATCGGGGCAAAGACATCAGTTCATGCATTGCACAAAGTATATAACAGCCTTTGGTGCTTACAGCTTGGCGTGGTCATTGGATGGAACTATGCTATTTGTCTTGCAGTTTGTTTATCTTTTTTTTTTCTTCTGATGTGCATGTCTTGGTTTTTGTAATGCTGGATATTTTTAGATATTTAGAATTACCTTAAGTAGATGTGTTGCTGCATCTGATTTATGGATTACGTTTATGTGCCTGTTCTGAGTTACATAGTCCTGGGGTGAATGGCGGGACGCTTAAACTGTTTCTATTTTCGGCTAACTTTTCCTATTTCAACCATTGAGTTTGAAGATTGCAATGTCTGTATTTACACAATACTTCATACTGATGGAGTCTTTTGCCGACTTGCTTTCTTATCGGCAAGTTGCTACGGAGCTCCATGAAGGGTGTGAGAAGTCTGTCGATGTTATTTTTTTTCTTTCTATTTGATTATCATATTCTATTTGTTCTTGATTTGACTTTATAATCTAGAGAAGCGAGATGATGAGTGCTAGTCAGAGTGGTCTTGGTTTGCCTTAAGGTACTTCTGAGAAATAGGTGTAGATCATCACATATAGAAACGTGGACTTAAAAGTGTAGTAGAAAAGAAAAAAAAACACTATCAGGGAAACGGAATATACCCAAAACAGAAGAACAGAACAAAAACAAATAGAAATGCCAAAAGTCACAAATAATCATAAAACCATTTCATCATTGTTCTTTTGACCCTTGACCTGACCTAGAAGCTAAGCGCACTCACAGAAAGGGCCCATGGTAATGGGAACAGAGAATGAGACGCGTGGCTAGGCAGTACCAGGGCTGCTGGATTAGGTAGATCAGAGTGGAAGCTTGAGAAGAGGAGACCAAGGAGCTATTAGCTGAGTCATACCAGCAAGGAGGCTTGTAGAGCAGGGATAGCTGACCTGAGAGACGATCGAGACATTGGGGGACAGACTGGAATACAGCGTAAGGTACATCGCACTAGTTGATTGTTTTTTAATTTGGAGTGGGGGGGGCTCTGACACAGGGGAGAGGTCCGATGCATAAGAGGCAGGGACCAGAGTAGTACAAGTAAGAATGTGACCAATTTTTGGGCGGGGACGGGAGATTTCATCCATTCCCGTGTAAGTTTCTATTTTTTAGACACACCGCCCAACCCACCCTCCCTCTGCTCTCATCCTGCTCTCTCTCTGCTCTCACTCGTTATTCTCCCCCTCAACCACGCCCCCCCAGAACCACTTCGCACACGGCGCCACTTGCCCCCCACACCCTGAATCCCAAAGGCCTTATACTCTTCTCTCTCCTCACGACTTATTCTTAACAACATCTTATTTCTTTTTCCCTTTTCTTCTCCTATTTGCTTGTTTTCTACTTCTACTTCAAGCTTTTAATTGCATTACAAATTAGATTTAATTTACCATTTTTGATGAAGATGACGATGATATGACAACGATGATTACAATGAGCCCAATGATATTATAGACATATAAAACTGATGAACGATACAGAGATTTGAAAAAAATAACAAACACGATTTATAAACTGTTATTATTTTATTTTTGCGACACTTAAATTCAATCACATTGAAAAAGATGAAATTATTTAATCCTATAGCGTTCAGAAAGAGATGTGGTTAAGAAAGCAAAATAATATATATATATATATATATCTTGTGTATTATGTCGCTGTTTTTTTTTTATTTAGGTGGCAAGAAATATCCATACATACAAACATTTTTGTTCAAATGTGTGAATATGTAGCCAATGTAAAAAAAAATTGGGGGGCGAGGGGGATGGGTGTTTGACTCCAATTTATATACATTTGTATCAGTTTTACTAAGTTTTCTTCCGTCTTCACTTTTCTTCCTCCCAATCTTGACCTTATTTTTCTTTTGAAGACATTTTCTCCATGTTTGTTTGTTTATAATTTTTATGCACTTATTCATTACGAATTACCGTAAATATCAGACTTTTCTATAACTGAGCTCAACAAAAATAGTGATTCTATGAAGTTCAGTACATTACGAAAATAGTGCGGTTATGGTCATTCATCCTATACCAAACACATGTGTTATTATGTTCATGTGAGGCACATAGAGAGGCAGAAGCAGAGAGTATGGGAGAAGACAGATAAAGAGAAGAGGAGAGAGATAGATAGAATAAGAGAGAGATGGATTCTTGATACGACATTTTTGTTTGATTATTTTTGTTGTCCCATTTAAAACGTGTTTTAACACGATATAAAAACAGTAATTCAGGCTTTAATAGTACACAACATGATATGTATGGATTATTGGTGTACAATCATACTAACATCACCCTTTTTGAAATTCCTCTTTTCAAAGAATGACTAGCATGACAAAGGGACCTGTTATATAACATGCTATAGAGCTCCTGCTACTCTTAGGCCCGTATTCTGTTACGTGGTTTAGAGTTGTACGGCAATTGACAATAGAATCGAACAATAGCACCGTACGAGAAAAAACTCCCAGCACGAAAAAAACCTCCCAAACGTGTACAACTTCTGTACAGCTGGAAGTTTCTCGTGCACTGAAATGCACAAGATAAAACCGGAAATCCATTGAAATAATGACGCAACAATGATTGTTTGTAGCCGCTTTATCCTTTGACTGCCGAGTGTTGTGCATTGTCGCTTGTCATGCATTTTTAAATATCACGTCTTATTCATTAACAATTCAGTGGCCTGGGAAGGGAACAATTAACCAGGGAGGTGGAACGGGAGATTTATTCTTTTGAATTAATCTCCTAAATAGCTCCACGAATTTTTTCTTTCACAAATGTGAAGTGTCCATATTTGGCCAAAAGCAATGAAACGTTGAGTTTGATTCCGATTATCACGCTACATGCATGCGCAAAAGTCTCACGTTAGGTGCATGCGCACCAATCTTTTCCTTATTACTATTTTGATATGTTTGTTTTTGTTTTTGTTTTTTGTTTTTTTTTTCTATTTGGGAGGGGCAAAAGTTTGTAATAATGGGAAGGGGTGACATGTAAATTTTCCACTATTTAAATATTCAAACTCTTTACAGAGCCAACATAAACAATAAAACGTCAATGTTCATTAACAATACCATCGGCGTCGAAATCCCTACATCTATCAAATGATTATAAATAATATGGACCTTTGAAGAATGTGGAATTTGTTTCCATTCTTTTGTGTGTATTTTTTGTACATGTTGTATGTATGTATGCTCGCTATATTTGAAATGGAGCGGGAAATTCTTTTATGTGATGAAAAATGTAATCCATGCTTAACAAGGTATATTATCAAAGCTACGGATTATCTTTTCTTTGAGAAGCTTAGCGGTTCCAGTTATGGCTGACATGGCACAATGACAACGGACAAAGGTTTCAGATTCAGGCGCGAACCAGTCTGCCTGAATGAACTACTCGTTTAGTATTTTGAATCCAATTTGCATAACTGTTGTTGCTATCACTGACAAACACGTTTCTTGTCTCACATAGCAACACACTAATATATGCAAAATAGGAAATCGAGTGGGCCTATTTTATGTCAAGTGCCATTAATAATTCAGTAGTCTTGAAAAGAAAACATTAGTTTACATTTTTCTAGTTGAAAATGATAATGCGTGTTTTTCTTCTCCTCTGTAGAAATTATGGACGTATAGGTGGTATCTGACGTCGCGAGATGTCTCTGAGACTCGAACACTCGGAGACGTCTCCGATAATTGTTTTATGTATCATCAGAGACGTCTCCACGACAGAAAAAAAAAACCCACACAGATTCGTAAGAATGTTCTATTTTCCCTCGACTCATGAGATATCGCGGAGATTCATGAGACGTCTGTGCGACCACTTTTAGATTTTCCCGACAAAAATCAAAACCGTATCAAACACCGTCCAAAATCAGTTCAAACAGTTCTCATGGCAAATACCTTGAGATACCACCATAAAGGTGTATCTCACTTTGTCCCCGCGACTTGGATACTCCAGGACGTCTCCGATATAAATATATTTTTTTCTGTCGCGAGCATTCGCGGCGATCCCGGGGAGACGGGGGGGTGGACGTGTCCCCCCTCCCTCGATTTTTTAAGGGGGATCGTTCCCCTTCGATTTTTAAAAATGAACAATTTTTATGTAGTGATTAGCTTGTGAAGCTAATAAAGAGGTAAAATGTATGTCAAATACAATGCTAAAAGTTATTATAAGGCAGAATTTTCGGCTCGCGCTTCGCGCTCGCAATCATTTTTATTAGTTTTCTGCATAATGTGCGAAGTATGCAATTTTGAGTGTATTATTTTTTCACTTTGGGTGTTTCTTGCCCCCCCCCCCCCGCTTTGGTCGTGGGAATATCTCGGAGACGTCTCTGAGACGTCTGCGACAAAAACATCCAAAACAATTTCAAACCATTCTCAAATTAGTATCAACTAGTTCCAACTCCGTTTTTCCAGTGTAATGACAAGTGACTTGCCACCATTAGTTTATTGTTGTTTTTGCGTCAGTTGTCTCTTCTACAAAATGTCAGGTCAAACTAACACTTCAATCGTGTCGGAAAAATGTCATTTTTGATGATTAAACATGCAATTAATCTAATCGATGTGGAAAGTTCATAATGCACCTCATTATTAAACAAAGTTTTAAACAACATTTTAACTTCAAGTTAACGAGAAAATAGATAAATTAGCTTCCTCCGACATAAAAACCAAGCAAAGCCATATTCAAATTCTAACCGCCTATACCCCTAGTTTAGAATTCTTTAGAAATGTGTGTACATAAATGATCCGAATGACGTCATCTGAATCTACTTTCGTAACGATAGGACGCACGCTTCACTGACGCTTCATAGAGAAGCGTGCAAATCAGCGTTGCATTCTCGTCTCATTACCCTTACTATTTTCGTGCGACAGCAACAACTCTAAACACCCGCAACAGAATACGGGCCTGAGAGTTTTCTTACACACTAGCAGACGACGCAATTGGTGTTGTAGACGAATAGCCGGAAGTTCACACATTGCCAGTGTCAAGCCGTGCGTGCTGTCGTGCGTGCGATCAATAATAGCTGTTTTGTACACAAACATAATAGGAGATCAACACATCGAAAAGCCGTAAAAGAGGTTACATTTTCATTTAAAAATTACACCTTTATCTCCCACGATTGTAGACCTATATTTCAGCAGTTAAAGAAGAAACTTAGCTTTAAAGTTTTGTGTTCAAACTTTTTATGATTCACATTTAAAAGAGAAATAAAGCTTTCTAAAGTGAAACTAACCCCAATTTCGGCCGAACTATCCAAGCTGAAAAATGGCTCCGTCACAGGGGAGTGAATTCGCAAATACCGCGCCGCAGCGGAAGGGTTAAAGAGATAAGTATCTTTTTCATTAAGCATGTTAGGGTTGCACCAAAAAAAAAACGCTTAAAATGCACTGTTTTCAGTTGATATGTATAGAAAATTCGGCTCGCGCTTCGCGCTCGCATTGTTAAATTAGGTGAGAAATTTCTTTATGAGCACAGCACCAAACAATGCTTAAAAATGCACTATTTTCAGGTTGATATATTAACAAAATTTTGGGCTCGCATTGTTTAATGAGATATCTTTTTCATTAGGGTAGCACAACAACCGCTTAAAATGCACTGTTTTCAGGTTGATATATATATTTTTTTAAATCGGCTCGCGCTTCGCGCTCGCATTTTTAATTAAGTGAGTATCTTCTTCATGAACATAGCACCAAAAATGCTTAAAAATGCACTATTTTCAGGTTGATATATCAAAAAATTTCGGCTCGCGCTTGCATTGTTTTTCGAAAGCATCTTCTTTATGAGCAAAGCAAACACGCGTTAAATGCACAGTTTTCAGGTTGATATATCAAAAATTTTCGGCTGCCCTTACGATTTTTTCCCTAGCTCGCGCTTCGCGCTCGCATATCATTATTCATGAAGAAAATAATAAAGCATACAAGAAGGCATTCATAGAATTTTAGATCATAATCAGCTTAGCTTGATTAGGCCTAGGCCTGGATCTACTATAAAAAAAAAAAAAAAAAAAAATGAAAGAAGACTTAGTCATTTTCAAAAACTCTGTCAGCATCGTGGGGGGGGGTGGGGGTTTGGGAGGGGGTAATAAAAAAACATCCCGAAATAGTTGGTGCGAAAAAAAAAATTGAGCCCCCCCCCCCCCCCCCAATCCTGAAAATCTTTCGAAGCCTATGTCAAGGATGTACAATATAGTTTTGACGACAACAAGATATCCTATCATTTCCTTGTGTTAAAAACATGAAAGCATTGAGGACCCAATCATTAGGTAGGTAGATATGGGGGGGGTGGGACGTAAATAAGATGAAATTAGAGTCCCTTTACTAGGAGAGGCATGGCAACTCGAGATTTTAACGCCATGTTGCTTCCAATATTACCCAATATTCTTTTGAAGTTCCATGCGACCCTGAATTTTGTCAATAAACTGCCATGTTGATTCCATGAAGTTGGGCCTCATAAGATAACAAATATAGGGGAGCCCGAAGCGCGAGCGATTTTTTTTTCCCTTCTTTTTTTTTACTTAGGGAACTGAAAGCATCGCGTTTTAAACTACTTTTCTTGTATTTTTATTCATAAATCTTCATAAAATTTCTGCCACAAGAAACTGGGAGGGGTTAACTCCCCCTGTTCTTTTCTTTTTTTTTTTT